>OX457031.1:28304881-28534881 GCA_949752745.1 Protula sp. h YS-2021 | reverse complement strand
ACCAAGAAAAAGGTGTGTAAAATACATCTGGAGTAACGTAATCACTCAAAAGCAATTAAATTTCAAATATTACTGAAAGCAAGTGATCATGTCGGTAAAGATTGCCGATCAGGCAATTTCAGCGAATCTGTATAATTTTTTAGGTGAAAAAACAGCGAATCTACAGATTCGCTAAGTGAGTCAGCGAATCTGTAAGCGAATCTACAGATTCGCTGAAATTTTCAGCGAATCTATAGATTCGCTGGTTTTACAGATTCGCTGTAACATATATATATATATATATATTTGCCCTAAAGTATACTGCTATAACCTTCTTAAGTTACATGCCATACCTGAATCCGGGCCACCTTCAGGGATAGGTTTGATTATGTGAGGGTCACTAGACAATTTTACAATGATGGCCCGCACATGTTCCTGGGGAATCAGCATTTTATTAATCTCCCAAGAACTTATATACTATACACAATATGCCCCTTTAAGGTACGAGGTGCTCGACGCACCGGAGATTTGCAGTGGTTGTACTGGGTGTTTAGTCTGAAACCTTATGTGCGGTGAGTGAACAAAATCGCACATTTCGCCATTTGAATAGCAAAAGATATTAAATTTTTAAACACGACAGGGGGAAAGACTGCCATTTTTTATAATATATTAAAAAAGCGAATTTTTTTACTTAAAGCGAAAACATTGTAACGTCTGAAACAACATCCCCACCCAACTCTTGTAACTCCACCCTATCCTTCTCCCCGTCCGCGTAGTACTAGTTCAGTCCTGCGGTTTTCACTATGACACACTCTCTGCTCTAAGAAGATAGAAAGGGTCCACTGGGCTACACTGGCTCCAGATTCAAATCGCTGCACAGCTAGCCCGAAGAAGCGATTTCCTATGGAAAGACTTGATCACCAAAAAACGTAGTTTTCTGCAATCGACTGTAAAAATCTTAATTATAGTTCTTCTCCTTTTTAAGTTAATGGCTATTCACTGGTTATTGGGTAGATTGAAAAACAATTAAATTATACTGCCTCAATGAACATGAACACGAAGTACAAACAAGCTGCCAAAAATGGAGGCAGAGATACATATATATACGCTTTTTCACAAAGAAAAACTATAATATGGCTTAGTTACAGTTGTTGCTACATTTTTTTCTGTATTGAAAGGAAATGAGAAATTGAACGAGAAAACAAATTTTAGTTTATTTGAATATCTTGCGCATTTTATGATTTCAAATCGCGATACGCGAGCATGGGAACGGTTAGCGCGAACCAAGATTATATACATATTTTGACGAAAGCGCGACGTTCCAGCAAAAATTTTAATTCTCTTTTTAATGGCATCCCACAAAATTTATTAAAGTTATATGTCAGGGGTCGTTGTCGGGCTCGTCGAAATTGACCGAAAATTTTTAGCCGGTAAATTTGTGATAGATTTTCGTGATAAAAAAAGGACAACTGCATATACAGGCTACATTATGTATAACACATGTCCATTTAATATATTGTGACAACCAACCACAGTAAAGCATAGCAAGAACTGTCGTGTTTCGATTCGCGAGCGCCGAAGGGGCGAGCGCGAAAAATTTGCACCTGACAACTTAAAATCTCGAAAACAGTATCCACAAGTACCGAGCTAGTTTTGATAATATTTTTTCATAAATTAAAGTGCAATTAGGAAAATTGCAATTAGTCATTCATTTTTTTTAGATGTCTAGTTTGAGTTTATGAACACGTGTGAACAATCGTGAACAGTTAGTTTTAAGCACACTTTTATCACTTTCAACAACTCCACTATTAGTATGAGTCGTTACCTTATCGATTTTTACCTTCTTTCTTCTGGTGTGAATTAGCGGATTCGTAATTAGATTTTTGCCGAAACGTTTTTGCGTATCGACTGAATTCGGATGGGTTAAAGGTATAAAGAAATGGTTGAAAAAAAAAAAACTAACAAAAATCAACATAATTCTGTTTTGCCAGAAATATATTCACAAGTTAGCCATTGAAGAGTGCTGAATGATATGTAAAACAGTTTCTAAAAGATCATATGGTGGCTTTTTGATCCGACAGTGTGTTTGTTGAAAAAAAAATGGAATTTTGATGTCTTTCCCTTATCACATCCTTATAACTTAACCTAAAAAATTTGCATCTACATCGAAAAGTACGAATTAGTTTTAATAAATCATTCCTATCATTTCAGACCGCAAATAATAAATCATTCCGTTTGAGCTACCTTTCCCAATTGCACTTCGAATGTACAAGAGACCACTCAATCCGCTCTTCACTTTGAAAAAAAAAAATTAAGCTCACTCCCGCGTAGGCCTAACGCATACCTAAGAACTCCCAAGTGGGCCCAACCGACCGTTGGTCTAATGGACTAAGTCAAAAGGACCTTAGCCTGTAGATCTACTGAGAAGACACAGAGCCAGTATGTGTCAATGCCGGTGATATATGGTGTCAAATAATCACTATATACGTGTTATCTGTGTTGCTCAGGTGATTACATCACAACCCTCTCAAAGAGGCGGTGTTGCGGGAAAGATTGAGTCCAGGTTGAATTGAGTCGATTTACTATACATTCCTTTATAATGAGGCAACCCATTCGGAAAGGGGACGCACTCAATTGGGCCCGGGGAACATTCGCGTGAAAATGCGAAATGTTTTTTCAAGGGGTGTTTACTAAAGAGTGGGGTTGTGAAAAAAGGGTAACTTAGACAACTTATCAAGACATTGTTAATCGCTCATTCATCTCAGACCATTAAAGAGAAAATTAGCGTTGTTTTTTAATTACTTATACGTGGATCTCGGAGTTCAGAAATTGGAGTTTGGATTATATTAAATCTGCAGATCGATTAATGGATTCACAAGTACTATTAATGTCAAACAATTGAAAGGTGAGTAATCTATAGATGGATTAATGGATTCATAGCGACTGTTGATCTCAAACAATTGAAAGGCGAGTAATTATATTGCACATAAAATCTCCCTTCGTTTGATTGCAATTAAATGGAACTGCATACGTATCAATAGAATCCTGTGGCATTTCCTACTTACGCTACTTATGCTGGATTATTAATGGTAATTGCAATTATAATTAAATAAACTCAGCCATGAGCACTTCGAGTATTTTATCCAATAATTGTAAAAAAAAAATCAAGAACTGTGTTTAGCGGGGGGGGGGGGTTCTCTGGGAAACTTGCAAATTAGTTCAAAAGTAGTTCAAAAGTAGCTGTTGCGGCTGGGTGGAACGATTTTTTTTCAACAGCGGTTAACATAAAACACGGTTATTGTGGCATAGTCAGCTTGAGATTCTTCATTCTTGAAAAAAAACATGAGAAACAATTCCTGTTTTACTGCAATTAAATGTATTTAAATGCATGAGCTGTCAGATAAATAAAATGTGACGATTGCAGTTTTGTATACAAAGGATTAAGAGACTCATTCTGGCCCGGGACTCAATACGAACTGCACCAGGTGCAGTCCGAAATGCGTGCACTCAATTCAGCCTGGCACTCAATCTGGCCCCAACAGCGGCTCGCTACTTTTCAGCTTTATACCCAGCACGATCAGTGACTGAAACAGTCTACCGCCGGACATCATAAATCGTGCTCCAGGGGCATCAGAGCCGGTTAAGAGCGTCATCTCCCTCATGAGACATCGTTTAAATTTAGATAAATAGTTTGCGCTGAGTGGTGGGCCAATACCCTCGGATGTTCCACCCAGCCAGAAGACAAGCTACTAGGGATATGACGGGGAGGTAAACCGTGTAAAAGCAAGGAAGAGCTATCTCAGAGCTTATCACCGTCTCAAGCCCACAAAGGCTCGAGCAGTCTATCCAGACCGGATCATCAGACGCTTTCCAAAGTTTTATCTGCGCGCATGGATGCATTCAAGTCCAGCTTCATAGACAGCACGATCAAAGATTTGAACAGCCCATCGCCGGATTATTCCACTCATGACCTAGGTGCAACAGAACCATTTGAGAGCTTCATCTCTCGTATTAGAAATCGTTTAGATAATTAAGCCAATTCGCACTTTCGAGTCTTTTCAGTGAAGAGGGTGTTTCGAATGTAAATATTTTGGGATAAATTATAAAGAAATGATAAGGGAAAAACATCAAAATTCTAATTTTCTTTCAACATGTACACTTTCAAATTTATAAAGCCATCATATGATCTTTTAAAAACTATTTTACATATTAGTCAGTCCCTTTAATAACCATTATGTAAATTCGTTTCTAGCCAAATAGAATTTTGTTGATTTTCGCCAGTTTTTTTTTTTTTTTTGTGTGTGTGTGTATCATTTCTTTATATCCTTATCCCAACTGAATTCAACCGAAACGCAAAAACCGCGGTGGGCCAATTTCCTCGGATGTTTCACCTTACCCAAACAAGACAAGGGATGGCAGTTTAGAACCCTTGTGGAAATTCGAATGGAATTTAACCTTCACCTTGTTATGCGATGAGGACCAACTTAGATCTACAAGTCAAGAGCCATATGACAGCATTATATTGAAACAAAGGTGAGGAAACGTACATTTCACTAAACCGAAGTTACGCATCAGAAACAGATCTTGGACTATCCTCCGATTGTTAAACTGAAGAAATTTTGCATCAGCATTTTCTCGAATGATGGAGTCAACGCTACGAAGGACTAAAGGCCATTCTAAAACAAGTTTTCAGGTCGAAATGCAAAAAACACTTGAGCTTTGAAAATGGCGCGTCTTTCGAATGACTTTCGATTGGCTGCAAAATACTCTTCCGACAGAAAATCTGTCGAGTTTTTTAGTTTATATTTCAGGATGTCAGGAGCACATGGGATGTTCCAAACTTCTGTAATATCTGCTCATTAGAATATTAATGACATCCAAATAACTAGCAAAAGAAAATACATGCGGTAGCTTAAAAATATGATATCTTTGTCCTCCAGCCAGCAGGCTTCAGCAGCAGATCGTTTCTATAAATCAATTATTCAGCTGTCCAGAAAAAGGATGTTATATATATATATATATATATATTTCGGCCCACTTTTTTTTCCCAAGACTTTTCGGCCCAGTTTGCCAAGACTTTTCGGCCCAAGTCATTTCGGTCCACTAACAAAGTTATTACTTAGAAAGGGTTGAAAATTGAGGCTCATGTATTCATCAATTATTTCAAAACAGCAGTGAAATTTTATTCTTCTAACCAACTCCAGCGTCTGATGGCTTTCAACAATTATTTGCTGATCATCTCTGGTGTGTGTTGGAATATTTTTCTATTGCAATTCCAAGCTCATTTCATATACCTACTCTGGTATGTAATGGGTTAACAGTTAAGTAACTGACGGTAAATCAGCTCATAATCCTCTGCACATAATCTGCAGAGGATTATGAGCTGAATTACCAACTTCATACGGCGTGTGGTGATTTTTATTTTTGTTGTTGATAGCACTTCGTAAACTAAATCCTCACACACAATTAATTAGATGACTCTCGACTTGATGTGCCGGTTGAATATGGGTTTGTCCGTTGAAACGGAATTCTTGTGCGCTTTGGGTCAGCTCTACCACCGTCCCCTCCCCCCTCCCCCCCCCCCCCGCTAAGTAACTAGGAGGGCCATAACCGTATTCCCTCCAAGCCATAAGAGACGCGTACCGAATGATTTCGAAGTATTTTTTTTTAAAGGGAGGGCCGGAAGACTCATTTGTGCTAATTTTGAATTCCGTGGTGGTGAATAATTTTGCTGGAAGTATTTTGCTGGAATCGAAAAAATAGAAAAAAATAATGAATATTACAATAGTTAAGAGAGAGGGCAGTGTGTCCCAAAAAGGTAAAAAAGAGAGATTTCACTCCAGATATAACCAGCAGTTTCCCACGTGGTATGTTTTGTGGGATAGAAGTTCTAGTGTCTCATGAAGTCCACAGTTTTACACACAATAATCCTAGACACATGAATTGGTTAAAGTGTATAAGAAGTTGTAATAACACGGATAATTCATCGAAGTCAGAACGCAATTGATCATATCTTCACGAGGCTGCCTATTGCATTTCAGGTTAATTGCAATTACATATCATTTATCTAATTGCGGTATGCTTATGTATGTCCTTCAGGTTTTTATAAGTTGAAAATTTCAATCGTTAAAGAAAAAGCAGTATAAGCAATCTGATATAATGCATCACATACGATTTAAATTCAAATAGGAATAGCTCCAGTTTCGATTTTTAACAAACTGCTCTTGCAATGGCTTTTAAATTATCCATTAACTAAATGTCTAACACAAAATCAAAACATCTGTAAAATGATAGTTTAGTGGGCCGAAACGTCTTGGGCCGAAAAGTCTTGGGAAAAGTGGGCCGAAACGTCTTGGGCCGAAAAGTCTTGGGGCACAAGTTTAACTAAAAAATGAGGGGGCCGAAACGTCTTGGGCCGAAAAGTCTTGGGAAAAGTGGGCCGAAACGTCTTGGGCCGAAAAGTCTTGGGGCACAAGTTTAACTAAAAAATGAGGGGGCCGAAACGTCTTGGGCCGAAACGTCTTGGGTCGAAAAGTCTTGGGCCGAATCGTCTATGGGAGTGGGCCGAAATGGTTTTGGGCCGAAACGTCTTGCTTGCTATATATATATATATGTATATATATATATATATATATATATATATATATATATATATATATATATATATATATATATATATATATATATATATATATATATATAAAGAACCGGTATTTTCACACCTTGTATATTTATGATATCAGTAAAGAAATAGATAACAAGAGGACCATTTTAATGTAACAACACATAGAGTTGCATGTCTTGAGGACAATATGTATATATATGTATATTGTCCTCCAGACAAGCAACTCTGTGTGTTGTTACATTTAAATTTTGTGATTTTTGTATATGTACACGTTTCAGATGATTCTGAAACGTGTACATATTTTTTTTTGGGATAAATTATAAAGACATTTTTGGTTTGTTGACCTCCCGACCCCTCCCCCCCTCCAATGTTGTTAGCATGTGAGACAAAATGTGAAACATGTTGCTAGCATGTGAGCATGTGTCAACAGCGCATTACTTTAAAACTACTTGACCTAATCCTCGAAAAAATTCCAATCGCTTGGAAGCATAAAAATAAGTCTCCCACTCTCCCTGCTGCCAAAGACCAGAGATTCATTCCCTTTTTAGGCAATATTTTTTCAGAAAAAAGCTCCGCCACTCTCTTCGTGTTTGGAGTATTTTCTTGTCATTTCGTTATGACCGATGTGCAATGATGTCGTGTCCAGATTTCTCCGCGGGCAAATATGGTTTTTTCATTGGCTGTCTGGGAGTCCCTCCCTGGATAGCCGGGGAATAAAACTCCCCGGCGAGGCTGGAGAGGTCAGACATCGGGACATACAAACTTCGAGACTTACAGATTGACAGACATGACAGCCATTGAAAACCGAGGATAGCGTTAAATATTAGCAAGATAGAATTTATGAAAAACCTGTGAAGAAAAAATAGTGGAATATTTGTAAATCTTAGATAAAGTTAAGTCTTTTATTGAAGTTTATTCTCGATTGAAGACAGGCTGTTTCTAAAAGAAAAGCTCAGAAGAGTCATACCTTTTAACCTGGCAAAAAGTGCACCTTTTCTGATTCCTCTACATCTCATTTAAGGCTGGAAGAGTCGCGCTTTTCACCAGCAGAAAGGCGCATCGATCTTTGCCAATTTTCGGATAACAAGGGAAAGTGGATCGTGTTGCTAATATGGGTAACAACACACAATAAATCAACCCATGATCGACCTCCCCAAGCACCTCCGTCGTCGTGCTAGCGGTTCTCTAATCGCCAGTATTACGAGGGTGGCCACACTGGCGCAGTCAGCAGGATTTTTGCTGGATATAAATTCTTTCTAATTTTAGTCTTCAAAAGACGAATCTGAAGAAGTCAGGATAATGATATAAAGGTTTTCTCTGTTCTGTGGTTTCAGTCGATGAACGAGCAGAACAAGGGTTGTACCATACCGTACCCAGCGACATGCCAGCTCAATTTCACTGCGTTTAGTGTGGAAAGATCGTTCGTTCTCCTTCTGGGGACAAAGAACCTACAAATGGGCGTAGCAACCCTGTGTAAAGTGCAATGCTGTGCTACGGTGCCAATCCCGGTCTGAAGCGACCCTATTGGGACAGTAGACATTGGGTCCAGATTCATTGCCGCTGCCGTTATCCGTTTTAACCGTAAGTATTCTTTCCATTATTTTGGGTAACAATCGGAATCCAGTTTCCGTTCGAAAGAAAATTGAATGAAATAATTCTCGGTGTGGCACGAGCGCGAGGTGAAATCCCCAGGACCAAAGGCAGTGACTGAGTCTAGGAAGAGGTTGAGTAGGGCGGCGCTGTCCGAGGCAGACAAAGCACAAGTGTGGCGCCACACATACACCAAGTACCGGATAACGCACCCCGATATCTCGGTCGAGGTGGTTGAGGAGATAAAATTTGTCAACCCGAACAAAAGAGAGGATTTCCTCTGTTGTAGCACGGAGAATCATGTTTAATTATCTCCAAATTTACCCCACCCTCTAATTTAACCCCTTCGTCAAGTTTTACCCTCATCCAATCCGCTTAGAAGAGGATGTGAAGATGAAAACATGCCCGGTCCTTATACGCAAGGTAAAAGCGTATAAACGTTGACGGGCGAAGACGCAAACACTTTCGGGCATTTAAAAAAACAGCTGTGTGCTCTATAAATGTTGCTTGAAATATATATATATATATATATATATATATATATATATATATATATATATATATATATATATATATATATATATATATATATATATATATATATATATATATATGTTAATTTCTTTTTGTGTGTTTAACCGTGGTGTTTTAGGGGAAGGAGAGTTAAAAAATGCATATTGTATGTATAACGGACTGGTTGCGTGGTTGCGGAGGTTGGTTGATTGTCTGTATAGGTTAGTGGCCGCTTTAGGGCATACGGGCAGTGGCGTGGTGAAAGCGAAAAGCCCCCGGACTAAATTTTTGGCTACTGATTGTTTGAAAGAATATTGCTTGCCGATTAAGAGTATTCCAAGCTGTCACGGGTGGCTTACAGTTTTAGGAAGTTGGAAAATGTACAGCATTTCCCATTTTCTTTTTACTGAAATAAAAGATTCATTTCTGCACACATGATCATAATTCATTGCGAAAACTTCGAAAATAAAAAAATCGAAAGCCAATGCTCACAAACAACACACACATTTATTACCAAGCCGTTGCCGTCACATGCAGTTTTATTTCTTGTGCCCAGAAGTGGGGTTGCGAATCACCTTTATCCCATTTTTGGAGAGGCGGAAGTACGTAACTTGTGTTGTGGGTTCCTCAGACCTGTTTTTTATGTAAAAGAGGTTTTACTGTACGTCTTTTTATCCCATTTCCTGATGGTGGTCACTGCCAACAGTTTTTACTGTTTGTCTGTTTTCACAGGACTGGAAAGTGGTTACCAAACAGGCTTTACTGTATGTCTTTTTTATCCAAGTCTGAAAGGTGGTCGCTAAAACTGATTTTACCGTACGTCTTTATACCCGGGTTTCGAAGTTTTCTTGAAGGTCGTAGTTAGAATTAGGTTTCACCACAGTGTTTTTGCTAACGTCCCCCCCCCCTCCACCCTTACCTCATGTAGATACGACTGTAAACGCAACCCTAAACTTTTTAACCAACATTACGGTAAGAGTCTGTACCCTAAGTGTAATTCTAGCCTTAATATCTACAGAGTCTTTATATATTCCCATTGGCCAAAAGGCACTACAAAAGCATTCTTTATAACTGTGCAACAGATAAATCAGTTCGGTGGAAGAGGGGGACATTTTGGTTCTAAAATGGTGAGCTGCTTGCTATTAAGATATCATGACTCACTTTAAAAGTGAAAACTACTGCAAGGTACTATAAACATTGCAAACTGTTTCATAATTACACCCATATATGGAACAGTTTGGCATCCAATTGAAAACAGGTTTATTGCAAAAAAAGCAAAAAGCTAAACCTGCTTAGGCCTGAAAAAGGGACCACATTTGTATCTTTCCCTCTCACCCCAAACTTCGGACATGCCTCTAACTAAAAAAGAAGTGGGACGAGTGGGTGGAGGGGAGGGGTGTTTCCTCAAACCAGATGCGTCATATTTCTCATAAACATACAATTCAGGTGTTTCCAACATTCTAGCCTGTAATAGCAGATAAAGACCTCATGACGTACTGACACCGAAAATGACCTTGACCTTTACTGAGTGACACGTTACGTAAAAATATCAATTGCACGAAATGTCAGAAATAGCCATGGATTAATAGTTGTGCCGACAATGCCTTTAAGTATGTTTAAAGAATGCGGGAATATTGGAGAATCTTCTAGAAAACGCTGAAATAGCAAGCGTAGTTACTAACTCTGCTCAGTTAACAAAAGAGCCGACAAAAAGGCAAGGTGAAGGAGGGGAGTTGTATTAGATTCAGCGACTATAAAGTACAGACCATATCGCGTATCCTAATATTGGTTAATCTAATACACCGGCTAATTTAATAACTTTTCAAATTCCCGATTCCTGTCCACAGGGAATAATGGTTAATATGAACGATTAATTTAATAACCCTTAATATAATAAACCAGCTATTTTAATACAAAATTGGGGTAAAATATAGGCTCAGCAGTGGCTATTCTAATAGCCACGGTCATATAGTTGCCTTTATGGTATGCGACGGGAACATGCAATGAGTTTAGAACAATAGATATTACGTTGCTACCTATCAGAAGCTCTTGTTTAACACTACCGCAGTGTGTCAAATTCTGCGTGTGCCTCATGTACACAGTGCCTGTCGGAGCAATAGTATTTAGCTGTCTGTTTCTTTGCATTTGTCTAAACAGCGGATTAAAATAGTTGCCCTTATCGTATGCGACGGGAACATGCAATTAGTTTAGAACAATATATTTCGTTGTTGTTTATCAGAATCTCTTGTTTAAATACTACCGCAACAACTTGTTTGTGAATAATGTATGTTGGATATCGTTAATAACAAGAGTTGAAATAGGTAATATGTTGTTTTATTTATCTTTTTTCATTAAAGGTAGTCTTGGGTTCCTTTGTGTGGGTTTCATTTTTAACAAGAAATGTGCGTCTTGTTCAAGGAATAATTGCATTGAGTTTAAGTCCGACTCTGCTATCTAGACATTTTTCACATAACTTTTTTACCTGATGACGTCATATGCCCTTTTTGTTCGTTCTATTCGAAGCAAAATTTAATAGGCCTACCAAACAACATTCCCGCCAATCTACAACTGTGTCTGATGGTTAAAGGCTGAGATTTCTTATGTATAAGATTGTAACTTGATAACGTCATATGCCTTTCTTAATTTTTCTACGCTCGTCAGAACCGTCTTACTGACAAAATAAATATCCATATAAAATTTGAAGTTGAATCTTCTTTCTGTTATCGCGATATTTTGCTCATATTATCTTGTTCACAATATATATACACATATTTCACATATTGTCTACTCAAGATAAAATTTAAAAGAATTTTCTGTTCCACCAAGTACCGTTCAAACCAGGTTTAAACTTTCTCTGATGTTCAACGGTTAAAAAATGCTTCATATGAAATTCCAAATTGATGGTGTCAAATGTCTTTTTGAATTGTGCTAACCTGTCAAAAGTTAGAAAGTGCGTCCGACTGACCCAAGAAATACTCATATAAAAATTGACTTCGACAGGACTTTCCGTCATCGAGATATTTTGCACACAAGATCTTGTTTAAAATATATGCATATTTTACGTGATGACGTGATACGCCGCACTTGCTTATTCTACTCAGAACAAAATTTGGCAGAAGTTTTCGCACCTAATAATGAACAATCCTGGCAAGTGTGAACTTGCTTCAATGTTCAGAGGCTGAATAAATTTGCACACAAGAGTTATACGTTTTTAAGGGGTGGCCAGAAGCCTCAGTGGGCGTTAATTTTGAATTCCTTGATAGGATATCTAACCCACTGCATTCGCTTAGCTAAGGTAATTTGAGCGGACGTCGATCACCTGCTTACAACCCCGAGCCGGAATCGAACTCGGCACCACAGGATTACCAGAAAAACTTTCTAAACAAACTGAGCTAACTGTCACCCCCTTACTTAATGACGTCATACGCCTGCCAGAATAATGTAAGATGCGACAAGAGCTGAAAGAACCGTTCAACCTATTTAGGGAATAAACATCTCAAATTTGCAGTCGATTCGATTTTTCGTTCTCAAGATATCTTGCACACAACATTTTGTTCACAACAGACTCACCCACATGTACAAACACACATACATACACACACACACGTGCATACATACACAAATGTGGAACATACCAACACTACATGTCTCCCCTTGGTAGGGGAGGCATAATAAGCATGTAGTAACCATGGAGAAACGCATTATAAACATGATTGATCAAACTTAGTTACAGATATACACAAGGTATCTTCGCCGTATATTTCACCACCAGGTTAATTATTGTTTGAGTTATAAAAGCAGAATGCTCTAAAACAAGCTGATGATGAGTAGTTGGCATACCCTTGGTAAATTTTTTGTTAATTGCACATGGTTAAGCACATGTTTAACGCAATATCTTTGTTAAACATAAATCGTGTCTCAGATTGCAGCATTGTGATCACCATATAAATCAAACTTTAATAACTAAAATTTCGTTAATATGTGGTTGTCTCATGTTTGATATATATTGTTACTATACGGTTACCACAAATTAAACTATTTTGTAAAAAAGGTATGAACTAGATATAACCTAGTAGTCTTCGACTTTGTAAAAACATGGGTTCAACACATGGCCAACAATTTAACCATGTAGTGGCAATGTGGCAAACTATTCAGCAGAGAGGATGTTTAATATTATAAGTGATTAAATATATAGATTTTTAGCAAAATGTAGTAACCACATGCTCAGCATATTTCAGCCATATGTTCTCCAAATAACAAAATCATCATGTTATCAAAATATCATATTCTGACATGTTTGTTTTCTAAAACGATTATATTTTTTGCAATTTTGAGCTAACATATCTTAAGCATATCGTTATTATTGCGGATGACGGTTAGTTCAGTTGGCTAGAGCGGGGATCTGGTAATCCCAAGGTCCCGAGTTCGATTCCAGCTGGAGGTGGTCAGCAGGGGATTGACCTTCGCTGCAGTTGTTTCAGCTAAGCGAATACAGTGGGATGGATCATTTATCACGAAATTCAAAATTAACGTCCACTGAGGCTTTCGACTATCCCTTTAAAAAACCATATCTTTATTATTTAACCACATTCCAACATTTAAGAACATAAGATAATTTTTACGGTCAACATGTATTTAAGATATGGTGAATGTTCGGCAAAGATTGCTGAGATATATTTTGGTGTTTGACTTGCTAGACGTTACATTTTTTTATTGGTTTGTTCTTCGGAAAATCCTGTTGGATACAAAACACAAAATAAAATTAACTGAGTCTGGAACTTCCTGCCCATCGGATCTGAGAATCAGAAAAGTAAATGCAGAAGAAATATTATTGCCCCTGACTATCTACATGCATCTCCACCACCATCACCCTCTCCCCCCCCCCCCCCCCCACCCCATCTTATCTCCCGATTTCAATCGATTAAGGCATAACAAAAAACCGTTTAAGTTGAAACAATGATTGGAAAAAATAGCAAACTTAGAACATGGGGCAGTACAACCTTTGCAGTTTTTTATATTTTTTTTCTCCATTTTTAGTTTGCATTTTGAGCGCTGTTTAATTCGCCACACACTTAATGTGACCTTTGCCACTCAAACGATATCTTGCTTACAGCCAGCACGCATGTGGTTTTGCGGATTGAAAGCGAGGCAACAACAACAACAACAACAAAATGACAGCTGAGGGTGGCGAAGATAATTTTGAAAGAAAATTATGTGTGCTGGCTTATGCAGAACTGAAACGACAGTTAGCATTTGTGCATATATTTCTCAAAATATCACGAGAAAGGTACTCAGAACTGCATTTGTTGTTACAAATTTCTAAGACACTACTAAGTGGTAAATCAATTGAGCGCGACACACGTGTTGCTCCCTAGCTCCTACGAGTAGTCCTACGGTAGATTACTCTTGCTGTTTTCCAATGACATGTCGCTAATGTCAATTTGCCGATCTCGACTGGGGCCAATGGCGTTATTTTAAAAAGGATGCATCACATAAATGGCCCAGTATTAGCCAATCACACTTTGGACTAGCTCCCAGAAGCAGTGCGCTAAAAAGTTTCCCGGCACCGCGTCAGAGCCTCGCTATATAACGATGAGTAAGTCAACTGCGCTCACTTTGAGGCACCCCTGTGGCTACTTTGTGCGAGATTCAACGACCCATAAGTTGTTACTGGCATTAACTAAAGTGCAACGGTAATCATATACAACTTCTGTGTTACGCTTTCTTTAAAAGAAAATAATACGGAAATAACCCCAAATCTCCCGCAATAATTTCCATTTGTTTGTATACAGGTTCTTTATTACGTGAAAAAGTAACAATAATTTTTGCAATTATCCACCAAAAAACTTTTAAATTGATATTTCAAAAAGAACGTAAAAAATAAAAAGTCAAATATTGTTGGTGTACAAAATAAATTTATACGTAATTTTGCATCTATCAACTATTTTAGTATATATTTTACAAATAAACTATAACCCCTTTATTTAAATTTTCGGTCCCTTGACTTTGGTCACGTGATATTTAAAGGCCAGAATGTAAACAAACATTTGACAGAGTGCGGAAGCTAACTTTTCTGCTCTTTTGAACAAATGAAAGATGCACAGCTCACTAAAAACTGTGCCTGTTTTACAAAAAGGGCATATTGGGCATGAACTTTCTGTATATATTTGATTAATACGGACTGGTATGCAGGATTCGTGCCTCAGAACATGTGAAGTTGACCCCGTATTAGGGGAGCAATGGGAGGCTTCGTAGCTCTGACAGAGATATATACGATGTTATAAAAGGTAGAGCTGACTCGGAGCTAACTGTGGGCGTTCCCAATATAAAATTGCACAAAGATTCTGCGTATCGATTAAAAATAACAGAATAAAAAATGAAAGAAATGACAGAGAATTTTCGCCTAGATGTCAAATTTCGAGCTGTATGCTATTTTAAAAATTTCTTTAAGGTTTACCAAATAGTTTCAAGTTTCATTTTCTTATATTGAAACTATTTTGCGATATTTCTTCTATATTTTTCTACCATTTCTTTCATTTTTTACCCGGTTCCCTCGCAGTCGAAATTCAAAATTCTTGCGCATTTTATTCGAAACCCCTGAAGGGTGATTTGGATTGTTATAAAGTATGGCGCACAATTTTTATGGTCAAATAACAATTTTGTACTGAGAAAAATATGAGTTTTCTTGAGATCATGATATGGAAATCCCCATTAGCGCCCACAAGAACAGTGAATTTACTAATCCTGGGAACTCGCACCCGAATTGGTAGTCGAGTACTCGCTTAGTTTTTTCGAGTATATTCGAATAATATTCGAGTATTTTGTCTTTGTCCGACACGCCATAGTAATTCAATTCAAATATCAATTGGAATATCCTATAACTATATTACCACAAATTATATTACCCCCAATATAGCCGAGCATTGAATATCTAATAAAAATTGCTTGCTCATACTGGATTTTATATGTCAAAATTAGTAACACTTCTGTAATAAAACCGACGAGAACACTTTATTGAACTGCCACACTTCGATCCTGAGCGGCTAAGCTCATCCGCCATTTTTAGGCCCCAACCCTTCGGATTGGGGCCTATAGGTTTGGGGTGTCCGTCCGTCCGTCTGTCCGTCATCGCTTTATACCCCTATGAATTGGGGGGGCGGTTGGGGCCTGCTTGTGTTTCACAAATGCTTACTTGTGGATTTCTGACTGAACACGAAACTTCGCAATTCGGTTTTATTCAAAGTTTGACAGAAAGAAAGTTGATTTTGGTAGTAATTTTTATAGCAAAAGAAAGCGTTTAAGGCATAGGTCATTTTGGTATAAATGTTGTAAGGTAAAAATAAGAAATTTTGTTGGAAATACATATTTTAGTGTTGTGATTTTTGTTATTTGGCAAAATTTAAGCGAAAGCTGAAAATTCTCATATTCGTATTGGTTGAGCGTATATCAGGCAGGGTTCGCGTTGGCGGGGTTTTTGTCCACTTTTGGTGCATTTTTTACGAAATGACTCACTTTTTCGGAACCCACCGAGTCTTTCTGGACCCAACTGACTCACACTTTCCTTTTTTGACTCACTTTCCTGAGAACCCAGCGCGAACCCTGTCAGGTGTTTGACATTAAAGTATCTTTTTCATTTATGTTGAACAGTATTCTTTAAGTCGTCTGAGAAAAATAGTTATTGTAGTAATTTTTTGTTCGAATCGTTGCGTGCGTTTTTTTATGCATACAAAATATTCATTGAGTCAGATTTCTAAAACTGTTAGTGCTACGGCTGTGTATTGTTGTTTTTTCTTATAAAAATTTCTTTCATGTTCTAAAAGCACATTTATTTCAAAGGTTAGTTATTGTAAATAACTACAGTATATTGAGCAATATTATTAAGTTGTTCGCTTTTAAGATACGCACTGAATCTATGATACCAGTTACAAGTCAAAATCTATTTTCAAATGTAGGTAAGAACAGAATTGAGGCATGCATGGGATAATTTCTGGTTCAAGTGTATATTCTAGATCCTGTTTCTTATGATTTATATTTGTATTGAAGTTTTGTTCATTTTAGAAAAGCCTAAATAAACATAGTTATTCACGTGCTTTAATATTATCGAATATAATCGAATAATTTTTCGTAATCGAATACTTGCAAATCGAGCGAGTACTCGAGCAATTCGGGTACTCGTCCCAGCACTAGAATTTACCATTGCAAAACCACTCTTTATTCAAGTGTGGTATTTTCCGAAAGATCCAGAGTCTCTAAAATTTTTTTGTTCTTTTAAAGACAGCGCAATGTAGAAGCTATACCATTGCCGTTGTTGGGAGGGTTGGGAGTTTCGCCGAGAAAAAATTGAGAATGTAACAAATGGTTCTGTATTTGATTATATACCGGAAAGAAATCAGCTTACAATGTTTTTTTGGCAAACACAGATGAAAAAGAGTTATTAAACTTTGTAAAAGAATGTAAAAGTAAAACCTCTATTGACTTCTAAGGTATTTCAATGAAAATTGTAAGAAAAAAAGTTTTTTCTTCTATTTTTAAACCTTTTATTTGTAATCTGTCGTTTAAATCAGGGATTTTCTTGGTGGTATGAAAAAAGGTAAGGTGTCCCCACTTTTTAAGTCTGGGGAAATGCAGATTTAATAATTATCGACCGGTTTCTCTTTTACGTCAATTCTCAAAGATCTTAGAGAAATCATTTGATGACAGACTAACTAAATTTATTGATAATTATGGCTTACTATGTCAAATTAGTTACAATAGTTGTGTTTATCGACCTTAAAAAAGCCTTCGATACAATAGATCATAGTTTATTGTTACAAAAATTAGATTTTTATGGAATTCGGGGTGTATCTAATAAATGGCTTCAGAGTTATTTGGCAGATAAAGAACAATTTGTACAGATCAAAAGTGCATTAACAGACTTTCACTAAATGTCAATAAAAGAAACTTTACTGTTTTCGGTCTTCCCAGAAACTGTACTACAAATTTAGATATTTTCCTAGGTGATGAAAAACTTAATGTGGGTCATGTACACGAAATTTTTTGGAATAATTATTGACAAGTTAAGTCTAAATTAGTTAAGTTTATATCGATTTTGTAAAGAGCTATTATTTATTATTCTTCTTTGTATAGCTTACTGTTATGAAAGATAGGGAAGTACGTATGTCAACAACGTAGAAGAAATTGTTAATTTACAAAATGTGATATTAGAACTGTATATAGCATTGATAAATATGAACACAAGTAGTCCTTTATTTTATGAGTCTCGCGCACTCAAATTTCATGATCTGTGTTAATTCAAAACTCTGCTTTGAAACATTTATCAGTTTAAGAAAGTTGTAAAGCGTTTTAATTGCGTTTTATTTACATGATATATAGCCTAAAAATGTTTTCTCTTCTGAACGTAGGTTTACTAAGTATAATTAAATACCTTTGGAGAGTTTTGTTACGAGTTAAATTATTGTTATTATTTATAATGGCTGATACATATATATTATTAACATGGAAAATTTTGTGTCTAATTTATTCCCCACAGGTTCCATGTTTCGAATTCTAAGTATTGACCACTTATCGTGCTTATGTTTATGCCAGCTGTGTTTTTTATCTCCCCGCCGTCCTAGCGGAGGCGGGGGGATATAGAAACGCCTCACGTCCGTCCGTCTGTCCGTTATCACTTTTGTCCAGGCCAAATCTCCGTAACTGTTGATCGCAGGCATACCATACCTTGGGGAATGAAAGAATATATAACGTAGTTTTGCAAAGTCAGGTTGATTTTTGTTTTCATCGAAAAATCTCAAAATTATGGACTTTTGAAGTGGTTGGACATAGTCGTTTTCTTAGGGTACCTTGTGGTTCTCTTTGACCATACGGCGCGGCGGGGGATGTGCAATCTATGATTGTCTTGTTTTTTTTTTTTTTTGTTTTTTTTTGTTTTTGTTTGCATCATGTTAACCGATAAAGGATGTGTTTTTTATGCATCTTTTGTTCGTTTAGCTGTTTCAGAAAAATAACATTGAACATCAACAGGCAGTCACTGGAAGTGAAATACTCAAAGCGAAACTCGCTGTTTATTCATTTTGGCGATGTGCTATTCGTTCCCACGACTTGTTATGCCATTCAGTGGGTCTCCAGCGATGAAATTCGATTTAGGTATAGTCACATGTTATTCCTCTTTCTGGGCCGCGCAAGTATCTGATAGTTTATGGCACGGAATTTTTTTCGGTATTGGAAACTTTTTTTGGTGAAATAAACAACTAGTATTGGAAAATGTGTTGTTCTTCTCAATTGATAATGTAGACCCTATCAGATCGATTTCCAGTTGGACTGCAAGTGAAAGAACTCAAGCCAGGCAGACAGAATGACAGTATGAGTTAGTGTTTCCAATGTTACAAGAATTTTCATACAAAGTAATTATGGTTGTTTTGGTCAATTCAGTGTATGGTGATTATGGAGACTCGATCAGATTAATTTTCGTTTAGAATGCAAGTGAAAGAACTCCGACCAGGGAGACAGAATGACGTAAGCAAGACAGTAGACATTCTGAACAACAATGACCAGGCAGCAGATAAAAATGGCTACGTCAGAAGTGGCGTTGAAAGCCGTATAACGCGAGGTCCCAGTGACGAAGACGAAAACGAATTGAGCGGAGAGAAAATCCTTGACGTATTCAAAAAGCCGGATTTTACCTTTGAGTGTAAATGCTGCCGCGCCCAGCTTTTGACGCCGAGAAGGTGAGAGTTGTGAACTGTGCCTTGCGGTACGAACAGATTGTTCGGGCGTTTTTGACGTTACAGTTTCATTGCATCTCAGTGATTCGATGTCGTTTGGGCATATGTATTGTGAAGGCGTTTTAATGGGATGTTTTGCCTGTTTCACCAGTTAAAAGTACAGTTCAGCGACAGTTGCATAGACACTTTAACTGTCACCAGTATGTAGGGCGGTGGGATGATGTGGGTAGAGGGGTTATTCGGTGCACAGAGTGTGCTTAGCAAATGCTAGCACAAACTATCAGTCATCAAGATTATATCCCCAGTAGATGTGATCTGAAATGACTCCGTGTTTTGTTTCTCAGGTTTGATAGGGTGTGTGCATTGCCTTCTGATAATTGGCATGACATTGCGGATTCCATTTTCTGCCACAAGCATCATTCGGACCCCAGTGTTGCGAGCGAAAGCAGTACAACTATTCAAAACGATGTTCCGGCTAAATCACTTGTGCTGGTACCAGAGACAAACGACTGTTTTGTCGGTAAAGAAAGCTGTGCTTGAGCGTTCTAGTTCATCGTATTGGAAAGTTAAGATCTGTTAAACATCAGTGATTTAAATGCCTTTATGTTTAGAACCGCGGTATGATTTGTGATTTTACATATTCTTGAAATGAAGTTGATATTGAAAGGTTCTTGATGTAAGATAAATTCAAACACCATGATGGCTTTTTTTGTGCAGGAGATACACATTTTATGTTGAATGGAACCGCGTTACTAAGTTCGAGCCTGACATATGGCAGCAAATCTTCACTGAGATGCTCTAGATGTCGACAGGTTGTTGGCATGGTGCAGTCAGCAGAGAGTCCACATGCCCAGAAATCGGCACACATCAATGGAACGGTGCTTAAAAGTCGAATACAGTGTACTGTTCAATCCCTCAAGGTGTTCATGCACAGTGTTCAGTTGCCATGGAAACATAAAACAACACTTGAAAACGGTAGCGACGCTGAAATAAGCCGTGATAACTGGTAATGGATTCAAGATGTACTAACATTGATCTTGCGTATTTCAAATGATTTTTATGCCCCTACTTGACCAGATCAGGGGGGATATAATGTTTTCAACTTGATTTTCCGCCCGTTCGTAGGTCACATTTTTCTTGTAAAAAGTTCTTGAACGAATTTTGAGTATTTGTGCAAATGACCTCTGAGGTTGATAAGTCTTTGGTGACCTTGAGTGATCATTGAAAGTCACGGCTGGGCCTAGAATATTTACCTTTGACACCAAAGTAAGGGCAGGTTTGTGAACACGATTCTGCCGAAGCCCGGCCACTCTGTGGGTATTCATATGGATAATCTCTGGACTGATTACATTTTGGTGACCTTAAGCAGTTCTGAAGGTCACGGCTAAACTTTGCAGTTTTGCCTTCTGCATTGCTTAATGGTGGGTTTTGTGTGTCTTGTGAATACGATTCTGTGATGCGAGCGGATTTTGATGTAATTTATTGTGAGTGTTCATATGGATAACCTCCAGGCTGAATACATGTCGGTGACCTCGGAGGTCATTCAAACTAAATTTTGTCTTTGAGAGGTCATTCAAGATTTTTTTAATTTTCACTTTTCACACTGGTAAAACTTGGCATGAGATTTACAGGAATGATTTCATTGAAGTGTCACTCGATTGCTCACTCGGTAAAGGTGTTGGACTGATAATTACTAGGCCGTGGGTTCCATTTCCGCTGAAGGCGATTTTTTGTCTTCCTTTATCGGATTTATAGGCAATAGTTATCGTTCTGCTTCTCATAGAAGCAGTGGTTTGCGTTGCTGCCTGCGAATCCAGAAGTTTTGAGTTCAATCGGCTGTCAGGAATCAATTTTTTTTGTATGTGTTCTGCTTGCCTGCTATATTTTTAGTGTTGCCCTGAGTTACTGAGGTACTCTTGCTATAAATTTCATTCCTTCGAGAAAGGAAGACCATATATTTGAGCTGTGCGACGTGCGGTTATAATTCTTTTTTCATTTCGTATAATGAAAAATTGCCATGTTGTAAGCCCTAACATAGAAATTATTAATTTTAAAAAGTCATTGTTATTTTTATTTATATTCTTCTTCTTATTATTATTATTACAATAACACAAGGATACACCATATTCACAACAATGTTTTTGCTTGTGCGTCTGTTTCCAAACAGGTCCGCTGGCTTAGAGAAACAAATCGCACAGTTGGTTCTTTCCCATTGCAAGCAGTACAATAGCTATCGCTTTGTGGTAGAAGCAAGACAAGGCAATGCTGTCCGCCCCTACCTGTTGGTGAGTTTGAAACTACTTCCGTGGCCTAGCGCATCGGGATGTATGTGTGTGAATCTAGTATCACATCTGTTGTAACTGAGTGCTCTGATTTTCAGTCCAGCCCACTGTCGTCGGTGGGCCATACTCGTCACTTGTGGGGTATCCATCTTCCGTTGTATCTTTGTGCATGTGAACAATTTTTTGAGAAAGCTAGTCTTTCTTCATGAGTTTTGCAGGCCATATTGTGTAGTAAATTATAATCGTCCCGATATAGACAGTGGATATTCCCTAACTCCTTATTCCATAATTCGAAATACTCAGTAGGTCGTATACTTTTGCTCGGTCCCGATTTTTTCCTGTATGCCGTATAGCAGTCACGATAACTTGAATATTCCCAAACTCAAACCCGTTGAAGAAGGCCTATTTTTTTTGTTTTTGTGGCATTGGCAATACACACACTACTTTAGAGTGGTAAGTGACATTGTGTAAATAACCCTATTATTGACGACAGTCTGTTATCTATGTGGAAGCAAAACTACCAGCATATGCCTCCAAGCGTAACTTCCGTGGCAATAATTACACCACAGTAGATTGAGTTTCTATGCCGCTTACTGCATCGTTATCTAATTTTTGATCCTTTGTGTACCGAAGAAAGTTTCACCATACGTATGTGTTTGAAAAAGAAATTTGCTTAGGTTAATAAGTGGCCAATTTTTTTAGTGCACTGTTGTATGATACATGGCTATGTTCGAGAACTCGGAAGTATTTTCCTCGGTCCCGCGAGGTTCGAGTTATGGAATATCCACTGTATATCTTTCTTTTCTTCCCTCACTTTCACCTTCCCAAGTAAATCTTCAGTGGAATTGTGGTATTTTTCTTATCGATTCGGCAAAAACTGACCAATGTAGCAGCTTTCTCTAACAGAAATACACTAATATTGCTGTTCACCACACAGACCTAGTCCGATTACTTTTGGTAGCAATGTTTTTTTTTTTTTTTTGGTCATAAGACATTTTCATAATTCTAAATTTTGTCAAAATTCGTCGGTTCCTCTTTTACCCTTTGCCTTCGCTTTTACCACTGTGCACATTGTCCCCGGACATTCTTGTTAATGCAGCCATATGTGTCTGCGAATTTTTGTTGTGTCCAGTACCATAAAAGTCAAGTGATGGCAGTGTCTGAAAACGATTTCAAAGTGGTAATGTTATTATTTCAATGGGAGAGTCTGCTGTCTCTTTCTGATACCATTTTTATTAACATTTCAACTTGAATTTAGTTATGGGTGCTGGAGACGGATTGCGAGCAGTACTGGGGAAGAGCAAGTGGCGAAGATAAACATGGCCAAACTCAGCACGTGCCTGTCCTCAAGATTATGTACAAGGATTGTCTCAGGGATGAAACTAAAGCGTGAGAACCAAAGTGATCTAGTGCTTAGCTTAGTTCGTTCTCGCTGAGTGCTTGACTTGACTTTTAAGTCAAAGTCTTGCTGCAGTTGCAGTTGCAGTTTCTCGTTGCAGTTGGAGCTGTGTTACTAGAAAACTAAGCGAACACAGTACGGCACATCATGTGTCGTTTTTCCTTTCAACAGTCGTCTCTGCACATTATTGCAATTTTGCACGTTGTAAAAGATTATTAAAGAACAAGAAATTCATTGAAAGAATATATATATATTAACCTAAAATAATGAAAAATGTGTCTTTAATGATCTAAAAAATGAAACATCTGTAGAAAATAAGCATGTGAAGGAATAATGTGTGTTTTGTATATTTTATACGGAAGTAAAGGTCGTTGTTGTTTTTGTATTTTTAGCTTGACCTCTGGATGGCAGGCTGATTTGACGGTGCATAGCATAGAGCTACCCTCAGGTGTGTGTCTGAAATTAGCACAGATGTTGATTAACAGTACAAAGCAACTTCCACAGCCCATACGCGCGGCGAATGGGTTCTACGTAAGTACAACGCAGCTAAAATAATAACAGTTTTTATAAATCGATGTTTTTTAGATATTCCTGCTCAGTCTGGTTTGGAATGCACACATGTATCGAAATTATTCCAAGCTCAGGATATAATAATTTTGACGTGCATGTATAATGGCTCATTATTCTGGCCCTAGCTATTGCTGTATGGCAAGCAGAAGTGACCTGTCCCCATTCAGCGCATAGGCCTTACAGTTCGAACTCCCAGGATGATTAATTAGTAGATAATAATATATGCACATCGATTAAAACTACAACAAAAGAATTGAACACAAAAGAAATGAAAAGGTTTTAAGTAAATGCTTAGCAACTACCAAAGCACTACATATAAATAATAAGATGATATTGATTGAGTGTTAAAAGTTTGATAGTAGGATATGTCTATCAGGAAAGCAGAAAGAGCAACGGAATTCAAATTTAGCCAATGCTGAGTCAGCAAAATTTTACACAATTAAGAAAAGTTCGACCAAAGTTAGATGTTTTATTTTTTCAATAATTTTTATTATGAGAAAGGAAATGTCCTTACTGATAACGATGAAGTATTATTTCATTGATGTCTTGAACATTCATGTTTAATTTCAGGTCGGATATCTACGTAAGGGTGTTGGGCGTTGCAAGCGAGTGACTTAGTGAAAAAAAGAAATAGATCCTTGAAAAACATTGCCATCTTGATAAACAAAAACTTATTTCTGCTTTGTTACCCATTGGTTGCTGCAAAGATGTCAGGATATAATGCTGGTCGAGGAGACAGAATACCGGGTAAAAATTAAGGATTGCCGTGTCTTTGGAGGGCAACTGCACCGTTCGGTAGATTGGGGGGGGGGGGGTATCTTTGGAGTTCAGAGGTACCCCTCGAACGATCAGTGGAGGTAACTTTTGAGGTCAGCTGCACCTCTTGGCTGATCAGTGGAGGTGTCTTTTGATGTCAGGTGCATCTGTCAGCAGATTGAGGGCGGTGTTTTAGTGTCAGCGGCACCTCTCAGCAGATCGGTGCAGGTATCTCTTGAAGTCAGCTGCACCCCTCAGCGAATCGATGGAGCACCTTATAAAACTGCACGGGTGTGAAGCTTCAAGACGGTTTGACAGCTGAAGCTTCGTATGTGCAAAACGATCTTATGATCGAAAACATATATATGGAAGCGGGAGTGTAGTAATCACCAGGTGCCTGCCCATCTGTAGTGGTTCTTAGCCTGGATTCGTATGTGTTCTGGTTAATTTTTATGGTATTTTCTTGGGCTTTCCATCGGTTCGAAGTGGAAATAAGGTGATGTCTTGTTGCATTCTCTTAGTATGAAGTAAACGCAGCACTTGGGCTTGCATAATTTCAGAAAATGTAATGGTGCAGTTTTGTTACACCTTATTGTTATATATACAGGGCTTTACATTAACGACTGCCCGACCTGCCTGAACATATAAAATCCAGTGTCGGGCAGGTAGCTACAGACCCCTGCCTGTCCGACCGGGTAGGTGTTTCCGAGGGGAGGGGTCAAAGGGTGTTGCAGGTGTAAAGAGATGAGGGAGGTTTAGATGACACACCGGCGTGCAAAGTCTGCAGTAAAGCGCCTCGGACAATAAAAGTTATTTTGCTTTGAATAATTTAAGTTTCGGGTTACTTTTCAGGTGATCAGGAATTGTACGGTGTTGGGAGGTGGGGGGGGGGCGGGCGGAGGGGAAGGGGTTGAAAATGGAGGGTTTTTGGTTGTCGGGAAGGTAAAAAGTGGTCGGGCGGAGATCTCTTCACCTGCCTGCACGGTCGGGCAGGTGTTGAAAAAAGTTACCTTAAAGCCCTGTAACATGCCGTTGTGTGGAGTGCACTATCTGTGTTATGATATATATTTTTAAAGGTTGTTTTATATGTTGGAGTGAGTAATGGACTCAGTATATTATCAGAACTAGTGGTGCCATTTGTTAAGCTTATTGTTATCTATATTGCATTTTAGGAAGGGGAGTAACGAATTAGAAAGCCTTATTTAAAATTGGTAGATTTTTGTTGACCCTTCGTGGTAGCATTTATATTCCATGGATAAAAATTTGTATTGATACAATTAGTGTTCTGTATTTTTTTTTCGAACAAAATAAAAAACGGCATGTCAGTTCGTTGTTTGTTTACTACTTGTGTCTGAACAATGTGGGAAAGTTAATAGTTGTTAAGCTTTATCGCCCTGTTCCACCCGGGGTCTCCGTTGCCAGAGTCTAAGGGGTGGGAGGGGGGGGGGGGCGTGACTGTATCTCCGAGATTTTTTTGTCCATGCGTGATTTGTGTGGTGTTTTTTAAACTTGCTCAAATTAAATTTTCGGTTACTGTCCCTCCAAGAAGACCGTTTATTGGCCTGGATTTGCCCCGCTCAACCGCATTCTCTCCTGCCTCTTTTTTTTCGAATTTAGTTTGTAAGAAATGTAAATGACGGTCAAGTAAAAAACAAATTATAACTTACTACGACTTCATTTGTCAAAACTTTTCCAGGGCATAATATTTGTAGCGTTCGGCGATTTTTTTATTTACCCGAATTATTTATTGAGACGATTTGCACTTCGCAAATTGACATCATGAAATATCAGAGCTCCCTAAAAATACAGCTTCTGGAATCTATAGAATACGAAAAGAATAAAGCAGATTCATGTTTTATTTTTTTTTTATTGTTCAGATACTGACTCTAATATCAATATAACCAAACAACAATACGAGACAAACAATCAAGGATTTACCAGTAACAGCCATTTGTTCATTAACAATATATACAGCATTTAATGTTCGGGGGGAGGGAGGCATTTATCCAACTTAGGAAGGTTTCACTTTGGCATTCAATCACAGGCAACTTAGAACGTCAAATCTTGGGCGCGTTGACAAGTTTTATTTCCCTTGAGAGAACTCGAAGCGTTTCCTCGATTCTTGGCCATATCAAGGTTAATCCTACTCAAAAAGACTCGGAGAAAATAAATTTGGTGACCTTGAATACACAGCGGTTGTGGCGTCTGGACTTGCAAATCTTGTGGTCATAGCAGTAACAAGTGTGGTAACAACAATCCATTTCATTTAGTCTTTTTGATAAATTGTGGGCCAAAGGAGTCTGACATAGGAAAACTCTTCCCCAGCTACGCAACATTCCAATTGAACAAACTTTTGACGAACTTTTGCAATTATGAAGTCACAATCCAATCCTGCAAAACTCGTAATGATAATAAATTCTTGTTCATAGCTAAACTCACTCAGGTGCTTAAAATAAGCTACATGAACTAACCCTTTATTACTGTCACATAACAAGCTACCACATGGTAAATAAAATAGGGTAATTTCGAAGTCAAAACAGAATATTTAGGACACCAACAACAAATGCACAACGTCTAATATTCTGCAAGATAAATATAATACACATTCACCACCGAATTCTAGAATGTCAAAAAATCCGGATCCATTTTCAGGATTATTTATTTATTTAAGTATGACAGGCCTATTTAGTACAATATTTACTCTTAGCATCTTGGCTACGAACAGAAAAGAGAATATATGGTTATTACAATTTAGTTCATGGTTGCCAGCGCATGTACAAAGGATACCACTATTTTTGCAGCACATATGACGAGTAGATACGCCCAGCCGTATTCGTCGCTCTTCCAGTATCGAAAACGTCACGCTATGCACTACTGAATGGGGTACTTCACATCTCCAACGTGGCTGAGTGTCATAAAACGTCGCTTATGAATGCACAAAATACCTTATTTATAAGATATTATGAGCGTACAAGAAATCATGAAACAAATTTAAAACCAACACCCGCATCTGAACTGATCCGCAAACCTCGCTCAGTCTTGCACACTGTTCGAATTCGACATTCAGGCTCGGGTTGCCAGTCCAACAAGCTTCGGAAAAGATTTTCATATCAGTCCACCAACTCGATAAATAAACCAAGCACAGGGTTGAGATTTCGTGGTCGCCCGTTGGTCGCCCGAGTTGGTCGCCCGAGTGGCGACTAACTTTTTTTCTGAGTATTTTCAGGAAAATTTTGCAAAAATTGCGAAGGGCGACTAACTTTTGTGCCGGCCGACTAACTTTTTAAAGCTGGTCGCCCCGAGGGCGACCAGAAAATTTAACGAAGTCTCAACCCCGCAAGCAGGTAACCGTCGACAAAATTTTGAATTTGAATTCAGGCGTATGGTTTGCTTTCATTCATTGCTCAACAAAAGCAGTTATCCCACTTTCGGTCTTCAAAAGTTTGCATCTTAAAGTAAAGCGAACACCTGAAAGCACCTGCGTTGATTTCGAAAAATAGAACTGTATTCAAGATCAAGAGCAAGGTCAGAAAAAACTTTGACGACATCGAATAACTTAACAAAATGCGATGAAACAATACCGAAAAGATATGACTACAAAGCTGAAAACTAATGCAAATGTGGGATTATATATGTGTGAAACATGGTAATACTTTGGCACACGTATATAAGAACAAAAACGCATGAACCAGCTCTTGAAAGCAGTATTCCATAGCAAACCAGTACACAACATTCAGAGTTAGTAAAACGGTTGTAGAAGGTATAAAACTAGTTTCGAATTATGCAAGATTTACAATATCTTTGCACGTGCTCACTGCCATCCACACACGGATTTGGCATGACCTACTATCATAAATATTTGTCACTAAAAGGTCAAAAATACTAAATTAAACGAAACAACCTTCATTTTGTAAGTTGAAATAAGTTCAGTGTAAAAGATACATTTATAAGTTCGTTAAAAAACATGGCACTTCATAGAATAATAAATACGAGAACAATTTACAACATCTGACAATATCGGTCCTATCAAAAGTACTAAATCTTACATTTTTTACACTTTTATATTCATGTGTATATAGGCTAAAACTGTTCAAGTACAGTTAATCGATCGGACATAAGTACTTGTGTAGCGCTGTTTACATTATCGCCCATTTTGTTGGTTTTAACAGGTGTCTGGAGTGTAATATATACATTTCTTAAAAACATACACTACTCACATCGATAAAGTGACCTCTTAACATATGCCACACAAAACATCTAAAAAAACTCTCCGTTTTTGTGCCTTTTTTTTGTTAACTGACTGCATTTCATGCGTTTGTGAAAGAAGATGGAAACTCGTGAGAAAAAAGTACCGTGAATCTGATAACAAAAATGCTTCTTGGGCACTGAGTTTTGATGTTGTTCTCCTAAATAATTACATTAGTTCACTGTGGCTCATATTTATGCCCCTCATTTCTTCAACTCGACTTAAGCCAAACCTTCCGACAAGTCGAAGAGTTTTCAAGCCTCCCCCTACTTCATTTTACTAAGTTTTGCTATATAATCCCAGGGAATTACCCGCTCCAGGAGGGGGGGGGGGGGGGCGACATTTAACACAGCCCACTCTTTAAAACAGAGTTCCTTCACTGTTAACTTCGGCTTGGGGGGGGGGGGTTAGGAGGTTGGAAGGGTTGACAACTCATCGGCAACAGCGATTTAAATGACATGATAAGAGTCGGGCACAACGATAAACATAAAGAGTATACTAAAACAACTCTTGCCTAAAATCCCACCTAAATTGTCCACCTCGCATACATCCGATTAAGAACTAAAGAAAAAAAATCACATGATAATTTGTCGAAAAACTGAAACTTATGCCTATGAAATGTGAAGTTCATGCCCATTTTGACGGCGAATAAATCAGAGCATGCCATAGACACTTTAGTTCTCAATTTGCCAAATTCACACGTTACTGTAATGTGTAACGAAGAAACAAGCACATATTTAAATGAGCTTTCAGACAGAATGAGTGAAATACTTGACTCAAAATTCAAAACGTCCTTACAAATGTCTCCACGAAAGGTTACAAGTCGCTCAAGGAAAGCAGTAACGTCATTGTTTTAAGACCAATCAGAGTGCACATAATTGCCAACATATTTTATTTCAAACACAAGAACGCCACGAAAAAATCGCATACGCCAAATGAAATTATTAATTACAACTTCGATTTAATACAGAACTACAGTAAATTCCTGTATTTGTAACGCCAAATGCTTATAACAACAGTTCAAGTTAACTGTATTTTACGTAACAGCATTCGTTTTTTTTATTTCACTCAGACAGGCATATTAGTACCCAGATAAAACGCAATTTTAAAATCCACAACATGTTAAAACATTGAACCACTGTTTCAGTTGATTATATTTATTAATGCACACTGCCAGTTTCGAATGTCGAACTACTTACCCATGTCACTCGTTCTAAGCTCAGCCTACAAAGATTAAACTACACCCTTAACAAAGCACTTATATAGAAGATTCAAAAGTGAACGTTTCGGTTCGAGATCTCCGATTAGAGTCTTTACTCAAGTGTGTATTATGCGGGGTTGCCCCTTGCATCGCACCCGGAAAAGATGCCAGCGGCGATGTTGGTGACGTCACGGGAGATTCTACAGATTCGTGCGACCTCATTCGCCGCCGTGCGCGCTGCTCCGATGGCGTGAACGTATTCTCATGTTGGTAAAAGTCAAAATTTGCAGGTCGTCGTTTCGCACCCGAGTTCATTTTTAAAGTCTGTTCGCTGCCACGATAACGCGAGTGCGGCGGTTGAGGCGTCTCATCGTCCATGTCAAGCAAGTCGGAGGTACTGCGCGCCTGGCGTAGGCGCTCCTCCTGCAGCCACGATTGTACGTCACGCGATGCGTGCTTGCTGGCAGGCTGCAGACGTTCCCATGCCGACACCGCGCTGCGATTCACCTCACTGGTTTTGACGCCCGACGACGCTAGCAGTGCGGCTAGCGCCTGCATATGTTCCGCGTTGTCCGTGCCGGCCACCGTGTGACGTCGGTGCTCACGCTTTTTACGCGCTTCGGGATCCCGGCGGCGGAGTATCACTGGCGACGGTGCTCGCGGTTTGGGTGTAAATTTCTCAGAAGGCAACGCGCGCATTAAATCATGTTCCGGCGACGGTTGGCTGGTTTGACTAGAAGTAGGGGAGAGGTCGCGCACTTGGTTTTTATCACTGTTATAACACGTATCAACACCAGTTCTCATCGCGTCGCGATAAACCTTCGAATGAGGGGTCACACTGTTTTTATTACTTATACTACTTCCGCTACTTTCACAGAATGTTACTGATTTGCTTTCAGTATTTGTCGGAGAGATCTGCTGACTCGGCGGTACAAAATAACCACCTTTTGTATTTTGTTGGAATTTTAAAGGTGGCTCTGTGTCTTTTCGTTCAAAGCGATACGCAATCCCGATCTGTGGATCGCTCCCTTTAGGGGGTGTCACCCTATGTAAGCTTGGATCTCGAAACTTGTCCATTAATTCGCGAGGAACTAGATGCTTATCACCCCCTACAGTCAGCAGCACGCTGTCTGGTCTGGATTTGGCTCTGCGGGGCGAGTCGATGGTACGACTCCGGGGCCTCTGTGACATGTCCTCCACGTCCTCCTTTAGGTCGTTCAATCGCCGATCAAAATCCGATACCAGACTTTGGTACAATTCGCCTTGCTCCGAGTCCGAGTCGTAAAATGACGAGTTGTGGTGGTCACATCTCGAGTCTATGAGTGAATCGAGAGAGCCTCCAAACCTCTCCGATCTACCCTGATTGCCGCTGTCTCGTCGCGCTCTGGACGGGTGCACTTTCTGTTCTTTCTCACGTCTCTGCAGAGTAGAATTGCCCACTATTTTTGTGACATCGAACGGCGGTTTCCCGCCACGGGGACTCGACTGCCGATACAAGTCCATATCGTCGTGAACGACTCGCTTGCTGGCATGTGGAGATGGCAGTGTACTCATCACAAAAAACTTCCCGCTCATGGGCGAGCTCACGTTATCTTGACGCAACAGGTGGCGCGGACTCGCATTTTCCTGTCGCATGATTTGCGAATTCTGGCGCGAGCTTGCCTCCCCTTGCCTTAAAACCTGTGAATTTTGTCTCGAATTCACGTCCTGCCTCAACGGCTGCGCATTTGGCCGTACATTCATGTTCTCTTGGCGCAAAATATGTGAATTTTGCCTAGAACTAATGGGGGAAGGCTGACTGGAATAATCCGAGCCATAATTAGGACTTCGGAACGACGCCTTACTGTCTAGTGTATTTGTGTTGGAACTACTCGTTGAATAGTCGCTCGTGTTGTTATCAGACAACAGCGAATTGTTCTCGTTCATTTTACTTCTCAGATAATCGCTATAGCGATAAGAAACAGGATCAGTCGATTTGATGAAATCAAGGTCTTCTTCTTGTTCTAGGTCCTGCCTCGCTTTCACCAGCTCAACCTGGAACAGTTTGGAAACACTTCGAAAATTTGATAAAAACTTAGTTATTATATATCCCAAAGTTAATTCTTGATTAACACATGCAAGATCTAAGGCTGCAGTCTGAAAATCTATAATGTCTTACACATCCTCAGTTCATTCAAAATCATTTAAAATGACAATTTGAGACGGCACCTAAGGGGCTATCGTCCAAAGGTCGAAGGCTTCGGATGCGCTCGCATCCACACAACTACGGCCAAGAACTCCCCCCCCCCCCCCACACACACACACACACACGCCGCGACACGTTTTACCTCGATCTTGTGCCTGGCGAGCGCCCTCTGGCGGTTCTCCCGCGCCTCCTGTTCCTGCCTCTGCCGCAACGCTTGCGTTTCCTGCTGCCTCAGGCGTATCTGCTCCTGCCGCGGTTCCGCGCTATCGCCTCCGCGGGAAGGTGTGCTCGTATTGCTCTGACAAACACAGGTTTCCATTTTTATTTTTAAAAGCTCTCAGCGCAAAGGTGATTAAGCTGACATTCTTTTCTTTTGAGCAATTACTTTGTTATTAAACCGACACTACTGAAAATCATAATCAAGTTTATATCGAAGAAATGTGACTGAATGAATAACAGGGTTGTTTACTTTCTTGATCCTATTGTATTTGAATTCACCCTATGTGGTTTATCCTTGCTTTTTGTGACTTGTTACTTGCATAAATATACTGTAAGAAACAACAGTTGCTCGGATCATTTACCTGTAAGCCGTACGGGGGCGTAGCAGCGCTTCCCGGGTGGGATGGACTTGGGCTGTATCCGAAATGCATCCGTTGGCTGTCGGATGCCGAAGAGTAGGATCGCAAATCCGGAGCCGGGTATTTCTTGTAGTGTTTTACTTCCAAAACAGGAGGCTCGCTCTCTTGTCGTTGTACAGAATCCACGACCCGCGCCCGCGTGACGTCAGCACTCCTACCTGAAGAGTGTGCGCCACGACTTGAGAACTCGGGGCTCTTACTCTCGGTTTCCATAGCACGGCTGGGTGCAGAATCCGCAACCCTTGCAGCAGGGTCCATTCCCCTTGCTACAGATTCCGTACCCTGCATATAAGCTAACTTGGCATTATAAATATCCTGTCTGTGAGTATTCGACGACTGTGACGCAACACTACTTGTTTTGATGTTCTTAATGTTACTATAGCTACTATGCTGAGCACTTTGATTGGTAGATTTTTTCACTTTGTCACTTTCGTCCAGTCGCTGACCGCTGGTAGACCTCGTCATATGGGCGTCATGCATCGCAACATGGCCCGTGGTTGTCCCGGCAACCATGCTCGCACCCTCCGTCGCTACTCGGCCAATGCGATTTTCGATTTCAACGTCTATGTTCCGTTCTTGGTAATTCGTTTCGGATTCGAAATCGACATCTATCGACTCTCCTTTCGTTTTCTCCCGTCGGCGGATTTTCTTATTGGCTGCGTTAAAAACTGAGGAAACGAGATCCTTAGCACTGAAGTCCTTACCACGTTCTCCGAGTTCTGTTTGAAATAAAGTCGTGGAATTTAACTTACCAGATCTAATGCTAGCCTGAAAAGATCAAGCTATTTATAGATGTCCTAAGCCAATCTGGCTCAACAATAGTTGGCCTGAAGAAAAGTCATGCTATCTAGTGATCGCGTGCTTTGTGGGCTTAGAAGATGATAGAGTTAGCCTGAAATGCTTTAACTCACATGAGAAGCATATTTCTGGAGGGTTTGTTGTCTGGTTGATATTTATGAGGCAAGATTGACTTAGGCCATCTATAGACAGCCTGACCTTTTCGGGCCATAAACAGACAGCCTGCTTAAAGTCATAGCCTGTAACTTATATGTATATGTATGTTACAGTGAAAAGCGAATCTATCTGTAGATTCGCTGAAAGTTTTCAGCGAATCTACAGATTCGCTAAGTGAGTCAGCGAATCTACAGATTCGCTGGTTTTACAGATTCGCTGTAACATATATATTTGGTCTCGAGATTTCAATATTTCATATGTTCTTGATGTAAATCTCTAAATCATCTTCAACGGAACAAAATGTGTCTCTAAAATCACGGCGAGATATGTTGAACTGTTTAAACAGAATCAGCTTGAAAATGTGTTGCCTGGCAACGAATAATGCTGCAATACTTACGCATATGTTCGACCCGGTTAATGAGCTGCTGGTTCATGCCGCTTATGGGAGCTTCCACTTGTGACTTTTGGTCCACCGGCACGTAAACGTCTTCATCCCAGGAGCCAAAAAACCACCGTGGCTGTAAGAACACATCCAAACGTGCTGTCACATGCAGAACTAACTCAGTCGTTTTATACGTTTTTATTTATTTATTTATGGTGTGTATCACAAATTCAGGTTACCACTATTCTAAAATTTGAAAGTGCAAATTTAATTGAAAATTAAACTTCCCCTCGTCCCCAATGGCAATGTTTGAATAGATGACGATCTGACGTAGCACTGCTTTGTACTGAATGCAGGATGACAAATGAAAGCAATATAAAACACAGAACATGGTTCAACCCTATTATAACGCAGTAGGACAAAATCATGTCATAGATTGCCAGAAAATTACAAATTTGTTTTTCAGTCTGACAATCTTCTGTTGTCACGAATGACTTGTATATATGACGTTAATGTCAACACTGCTGCCAGTAGGTTAGAAAATTCCGAATTAATCCACACTCAGTACCCAGGGCTACCGAATGCACCGCACACTTACGTAAGAAACGATACTCTCGATGATGCGGCACTGGTCGGACATATCCTTCACCATAGTTAACATGGAATCGTCCTTTGTACGAATGAGTGTGGGACCAAATACTATTGCAATATTACGAACATCCATCTGTAAAATCAACATTTTAGAACTTGAAACAAATTTTTAAAATCCACTGAAACAAACTTTACAAATCCATTGTACATATTTGTAGGTAAAAACATCTTTGACCAATCATAGCCATGTCATGTTGTGAAATTGAAACTATGTCCCGTTCCTTAATACATGAAAGTTTACGAACATTTCACACTGATGCAGGGGCCTGGAATGCTGTTACAAATCTGTCCTCAAATCCAGCTTTTGACCCAATACCAGAGAAACCGACAAAAAGACAATTGGTATCCCAGGACCAAGGAGCCAGTATGAGGATATTTGTTTCAAAAATGGAGGGGCTTGCTATCAACTATGGTGCACCTTGTTTTTGTCCTGATGTTCTTGTACTTTACTCAAGTGTTGGGCAAGGCACTGGAATGTATCGAAATGGTGCTCGGGAAGATCATGTAGGATCTTCTTCATCTTCAACATGCGCTTCTCTGGATTCTCGATCCTGTTGGCTGCTATCATAGAGTCGTATAACTCTAAAAAAAAAATCAAAATAAATCAATTTCATTTACCTCTTTTTTTTTCTTAAGTCATATTTCGCTTCTTATGAACAAGCTGCCGTATTCACGAAAGTTAACTCCTTGGTTTAACTGGTTAGGTTAACCCACTGGGTTAAACCAAGAAATTTGAATTAGCTAAACCTAAACCAAGTTTCATTAAAATCCCTGCAGTTGTTCTTGAGATATCGTGTTAACAAATTCATTCCGGTGCTGAATAATTTTCAGGATTTGGAAAATTTCAAAGTCCATGTCGTTCATTTTCCTTGGGCCAACCTAACCCATTTACAATACCGACCCTTGTAGTAAAAACACAAAGTTTTACTCTCATTTTTTTGTAATCTACAGGTGGGGACATTGCAACACATGAACACTCCCACCCTCCCCTCTTTCTAGGATCTGTCACTGGTAAATTAAATGTAGCTTTCATATAAAATCTGACCCGTGCCTCCCCCCTTCTGCAAAATTATGTATTCGTCAATGCTTTCTCTATGATTTTATCTGTAAACTTAGTATTATTTGGGGGGGGGGGGGGGTGGACAAGTCAGTTTCAACCACAGCTGTAATTCATTCCCCTTCCCCATTCTCGACAGAAAAAAGGAGGAGGAACACAAATTAAATGAGTTTGACACTTCTTAGAAATTTAATCCCGGTTTAACCACCTTACAAGCAGGGTTAACTTTCTGGTTTAACCCACTGGTTTAACCTGTAGTTAACTTTCGTAAATATGACGCAAGTTGACCAATGGTTTAAACTTGATTTAAACCGCAAAGTTAATTTTTTGGATTAAACTATGGTTTAACCCATTGGTTTTAACTTTCTTGAATTTGGCGGAAGGACGCCAAACCGCAACCGTTTTCTTTCCGAATGTTATATTCATTTAATCTCTAAGTAGTCAATTACTCAATACTGTTATTGGACAAATGATTACTTTTAAGACATGCTTTTACAAAATCACAAACCTTCCGTAATCAATGGTTCGGGCAGCTTCCTGAAGAACGATTTCAGGAGGCTACTGACAACATTAACATCTAACCACTTCTCATTGTCAAAATCCACGTTGTCTGGACCCTGAAACAACATACACGAACGCTAAAAACTAAACATTGGCGTTCTGTCATGATCGATCTTCTTTGTCGATATTAATTAGTTAGATTTATTACTTGGGGAACATTTGTCTGCAGTTGGGAATAAATACAGACAAAACTTCAAGCTTCAGTTATTCAATTTTTTACGCATTTATCACTATCTCTTTTTTAAAATAAGTTTGTAATCTCTAACTTCGTAATGGCCCAGCTATTTTCACTATTTCCCCTGAATACCAAGACTATGGGGATTACGGAGACAGCTCTATAAATCTATGGGGTACTTTTATCAGGCATGCGCTGGCGCCCCGGAAATGTTCACTGTGTAGAGTTGTTCCGTATACAGAAGTGCATTACAGAAGAACTCCAAGGACCAAACTCATGGGACCAGAAAGCATGCTCCGCTACTACACGTTGCACTTAACTGTGGATTTATTTTGCAGGAGATTTTTTAACGTTTTAACTTTTATTATTTATTTTGCAAACAATTCAAAACAGCCATGCACAGAGTGGAATCTCTACGCGGTAGGCTAGCACTGTCCCGCACCTTATCCAGCTCGTTCTGCAGCATGGTTATGGCGCCCGTGTTACCCGGCACCCTGTAGATGCCCTGGTTCTCTAGGCCGTGCGCCTCCACAAACTTCGTGCACACCTCCACCACGAATGGCACAGTCTGTAAAACACGCAAACATACATGACGGGGCATTCAGTGGAACAGACGTTGCCATGACGTCAGCGGAACAGATGTTGTAAAGTCCTCAACGGAAGAGCCGTTGCCATGACGTTAACGGAAAAGACGTTTGACTGGACGTCAACGGAAGAGATGTTGCCATGACGCCATCGGTAATGATTTTTATATGACGTCAACAGAAATAATGTTGCCATGACGTCAGCGGAAAATATGTTGCTTTGTGTTATACCACCACTTTAAGTTTGAAAGACTATCATGTTTCTGTAAATATACGATTATCTCTCTGAAAGTAGAAAAGTTTAACAGTCATACAACAGTCAGTTAACCAAGAAAAAAATATAACACTTCAAGTTTGGTAGTGTCTTGGTGCGAGCAGAGATAGTAGAGTTATGTTAATACGGACCCTACACTCTCCAGTTTGTTTACTCGCCATTAAACACATTTAACACAGCAGAAAGTTATCAGCTAACGCGCATTTTTTAAAAGTAAACATTCAGCTCAATATCTCACCTCGCTGAAGCTTGAAGTTGGACACTCTTCTAGCGGCACTCCAAACGACACATTGCCGTCCGAGATGTCGGAGTTTTCACACAGCGGATTGGCGGAAGAACTGCCGGCCCGCTTGAATTTCTTGGCGACTTTGCCCTTCCACGTTTTGTTGTCTTTCTCTTTGATCTGCTTTGGTGATTCTGTTGTATGTTCTGTATGGAAATTTGCCCCAAGAACAAAACCTAATATTTTGCACAAGTAAAGCACTTCAAAGCCCACAATATGCCACTGTGAGGGGACTAAACAAAGTACCTGCGATTTAAATGTAAATGTAACATTGAAATTTAAATTTAAAGAGAAACTTAAAAGAAAATTCTAAATCCTCAGCTTCCAGTCTGTTACACTCATAAATTTTCAATAAATCCTTGCAATTAAAATCCTCCCGGGCCCAGTATCTTGCGGCGGGGACGAGCGCACTACTTACCATCCTTCGAGGCCTGTTTCTTGTGTTTGGGTGCGGGGGAGTGGGCGGCAGGCGATTTCGCACGTAAAGATTTCACTGGTTTGGCTTTTTTAATCGGGCCTTGACCTTGAACAGGAGCCTCGTTTTGAACTTTGCTGTGAATTTTTCTACTTATCAGCTCCTGGCTTGAAACTCCTGCTTCCTATAAACATTTACATAGGCGCTTGGCGGTTAAAGCAAGGCCATAATACATTAAAACAATGCTAGCTTGTACCCAACAAAATAGAGTAAATCTGCAAGCGGCAAGCAATCGAATCACCGGCAAATCAACGTACTAATGAAACTGTCAAACACTGAAAGCTAAGCAATCACACAGAATTAAGCAATGGAAAATAAACGAGAAAACTTTCAAAGCGTTTGTCCAACTCAAGATACGCAAGAATATTATGCATTTTTCTATTCTAATTCAATTTTTTTACTGTTACCTCTTCATGAAAATACAAAATTCATGATTAAATTCGGCATAAAATCAGTCAAGCAAGAATAAGATTAAGAATAAGTTAATATCTGTCACAAGCGAGCGTGAGAAGCCTTTTGAAAATCGCATTATGTACATTCAATAACAAGAATCCCCCCACTCCACCCCATAGAAATTTTCTCCTAAAAATAGGTATGTTAGAACATTTTTAAAAGGTACAAGTTAAGTCTAAAGAATAAAGTTTTTGCAGGGAAACTACACTGATTTTTCTCAATTTCGGATCTGATACATCTACAAAAAAGAATTATACAAAAATGCGTTTAGCATTTTTTATCATTTGGTTTCAAGCAATTTCTGTTTTATGAAAACACAGTGAGCAACTAGAGCGGCAAGTGCAAACCAAAATCAGTGCACCTGAACATGTCAAATATATTTATTCAGTAGCCACTGCTGTTTTGTTTTTGTAAAGCGAAAGAAATCTTTTTTTCCCCGGCATATCCGATGTGCTCAGAAGTCAAGCTATGTAACACCTTTATCCAATATCTGAAGGTTGGGGAAGGGGGGGGAAGGACTGGGCGCATGAATTGTCGGTATCTTACAGGGTTCATAGCGAAAACCAGACTCAAATTCCAGGATTTTCAAGGACATTTGGAGGTAAAATTCAAGGGTTTTCAAGGATATTTGCACGTGAAATTCCAGGATTTTCAAGGATATTTTAAAATGAAATTCGAGGATTTTAAAGGATTTTTCCAAGAACTTAAAAACATTTTAAATTCAAGAATGTCCTTTATTTGTACTTCGAAACCAAAAAATTTCATTATCTATTTGCACCTGATATTTTTAAATCAACCACACAGGAAAAATTTGAATATTTCATAAATTAGAAAAAAATAATTACGAATTCCACGACTTTCAAGGATTATTTGTCAGATTCCAGGATTTTCCAGGATCCTTGAAGGATTTTGCCGAATTCCAGGATTTTCCAGGATTTCAAGGATAGCTATGAGCCCTGATCTTAATCCTCCATTTCTATACACGCTCAAGTGCAGGTGCAGCAATGTTTTCAACAAACTAGGCTTATACACTACGTCTTTTTTATGGTCGCTGCAAATAGGTTTTTAACTGGGGGTCTTTTCATCCGGGTCTGGAAAGTGACCCTTACAGATGCTTTACTGTAATTCTTTTTTTATCCAACGGCTTTGTGGTGGTCACGAACAGGTAGATTTTACTGTACATCTTTTTGTCCGTTCTGGAAGCTGGTCACATCTAGGAAGTAGGCTCTACAAACATGTTTTACTGTATCTCTTTCTCATCCGGATCTAGAAGGTGCTCACTAGAAAGAGGTTTTACTGTACGTCTTCTTATTGGGGTCTTAAAAGTGTTCACCACACAAAGGTTTTATTTACTGTACGTCCGTGGTCGTTACAACAACATTCGCTACTTTACCGGCCCTTTGCTCTCTCTCTCTCTCTCTCTCTTTTTATTGTTCATCAACACCCCTCCCACCCCGCCATCTCATGTAGGAACGGCTCTGAAGGCAACCTTAACCCTTCTACCCCTTTCACCATATGTGTCTGTACCCAAGTGTGACGTCATGCGTTGTCCCATCCTAACCGACGGACCAACCCCAAGGCATAATCCCACCAAGTCTGAAGCTGAACCCACGTTTCGTTTGAGAGTTATCGTGTTAACTTAATCAAATGTCTATAACAGACGCACATACAACATATACAAACTCATACACCTTCACAGAATGCACAAAAACAAAAGGTATCCCCTCTACGGGGAAACATAATAATCTTGGTCTTTACTGCTTAGTTTTTTTTTTTAATCTCGATTTCTGTGTCACCTCTTTTTGAGGTTACATGGTTTTAAGTCTCCTATACCGGTTTAGAGGCATTTTATGATTACTGTGTTTCAAAGGCGTAGAGTGCACGGTACACCTTAAGTTCGTATTAGTGCTAGCTATTGAAGTGTTAACAGAGCACAAGTAGTGAAAAATAAAGGCAAAAGGCAACTGAAATCATAAAGTTAGAGAAATGCTGGTCTAAATGTCTTGCACACCTGTTCGCTAATTTACATGCAAAACTACGAAACAACTGGGTAGCATCAGAATTCATTAATGTGATCGCCAACATCCATGAAGAGGAAAGCTTGTGTTATTTAGCGGCAATTTTTTTCGCTTTCCACCATATTTAATCAAGCACCGATGTGGCCTTTCTAGACCATAAATACGCCACAGGTGCTCACATCGTTAGTTGTGTTAGCAAAAGGGAAAGGTTTGAAATTTCTATCTTGCAGTCTGAAACTAGATCAGTGTGCATAGCCCACATATTCGTCACAGGCTCCCCATCAGTTAAACACGGCCATCAATAGTCAATAAAGAGCTGAAATTTTCCAAGTTCATCTGGTCCATTTTAATTGGACGAACCTGGTCCATTTACAATACCGATCTGTGTTTGTTCCCATAGAAGCTACATACCAAGTTTCACTAAAATCCTCGCAGGAGTTTTTAAGTTACCGTGTTAACAAGCTCTTGATGACAGACTGACCGACAGACCAACAGACCGACAGACACGCGGTCGATCGCATATATTCCCTGTGGGGAATAAATGAAGCATCAGAAAAACTCAAATCTAACGTTAGACGAACTCAGAATCGATCCCTCCACCACCAGGGATAAGCACTAGAGCGGCGCTTCAGACAATATCGCAATACTGCCCTCTTTGGGGATGCCAGATGTTTCTCTTCGTCACTTTGATCTTATTGATTTTTGTTAGTCAGAATGAAGAACATTAATTTGTAAGCAATTTATGTGCCAGTTAAAGGAGTGCAGTAATGAGATAGTTATTACGATAGGCCTCCCTCACGATTGCACCCGCTCCACCCATCCCCAATCTCCTGCTTTTACATCTCTCACTGTCAAAGCCTGGATAACTTACCAGTCAACATTAAAATTACACCCTAACCCCGTTCCTATTACCATCCTCCCCCCTAACCCCGACCCCCACCCCTCTTCTCTGTTCTCTGGCCCAAGCAGTGTAAGAATTCCAACGCATGTTTACAATCCACTGATCAAAAGGCTTCCTTACTCTACGTCTTACGTCCTGGTCCGGATTGTTGTGTTCCTGGATGGCCTGGATCCACTTCAGCATCTCCTCGTGTGTTTCCGCCTGGAACAAGTACTCGCTACCGTTGTACGTCTCCAGGCGGAACACGTGCCGCTTCTTCGTGTAGTCGTACGCTATATCCACGATGCTCGACTTGACCGAGATTGGCTGTTCCTCGAAGAACATCGTGCTCTGAAGTGGTAACAAGGACACATGTAGCCCTGGTTGGCTGCCATTAACCGTATTCCGTAAATTTATAACACACCCGAGTTCATTTTACCACCTAAATAACATTCTGTTCCTATTTTCTTTAACAATGAGAGTTTTACTTATTCTGGCTACTTTTAGTCCCACTGATGATTTTCTACAATTTAGGTATTTTATAGTCTCGTTCCCAACCACATGGCATTTTCAGAATTTCTTCCTTTTTCTATTCATTATGTACTTGTACGATTCTGCTGAAAAAATTTCAACAAGGCTTTAAGTTCTTCATATATTTCTTACCACACTCGCTTTATCTTTATACAAACACAGCGCATGGCCACGCAGCACTCCCCACATCGGTTTCCACGATCTGTCGCTCGCTCTCTGTAACACCAAATCCCATCACTGTCACAGCGACTCCCATTTTAAGCATACATTTAGCCCCTGTAGGGGCCTCGGTTTACCTCATGCATAAAAAGAAGGCGAGCATTTAAAGATTGTCGTATGAAAGAGATTACCGAGTTATGGAATATTTTTGGGCAATATTGTGATATACAAAAACACAACGGCTTTGCTTGACGTGTTTTTATACAAGTAAACAAGAGACAAGAAAGAAGCATGGCTGGCACATCACGACGTCACTAATTTTGATTCACTAAACAACACTACAGTGAAATACTACCTTGCCATCAGTCATGGAGATTTTGTAATTGAGCAGCCCTTCCAAAACAATGTCTCCCAGGGGACTGGAGGGGGGTTCCAAAATTATCTTGTGAGCCTCAACAATCTTGGGTGTCCTTTCACCAAAGAATGCCTTCAGTTTCTTGATATTCTTCGGTCTCTGTTGTGGTGTTTCGCTGGAAAACCAATAGTAAAGGATCAATAAATTTTCATTCTAATCACAGAACTGAGTCAGTATGTGCGCATAGTTTCATGGTACACTTACTGAGCTGCTGTTCTGCGCCAAACGCTTCATGAAGTTCTAGCCCAGGCACACAAACATACATGCATCGATGCTCCCACAAATGCCTTTAAATTTTCGTTGTGGATGACGGACAAATCTTCAACAAAGCGGCAGCTTAAATGACAGCACCTTTACTGCTACCTTACGTCCGAAACCAATTAATGACTTTGATGCTTACCTTCAACTGTATGGGACAGGTGCGGATCAGCGAGGGTGCGACCAATGTTTTAACCACTCCCCTTCCCCTCGCTACTAGAAGTTCAGAAATTTGGTACATCCACAGAAATATGCCTAAATCGTATGCGCATCCCCCTTCCTCCCCCACTGTCCATTGGCTTCAAACCCATCACAAGTCAACTATCTGTATCTCTACGACAAGCGTCAGTACCATTCAAGTGAACAGAGGCAGGGGGGGAGGGTAAAGAATACAAAATCCAGAAGAATAATCACACATCAACAACTCAACAATACGACGCTAACTCTAATTCTCATTAGACTTTTCTATAAAATAATATATTCTCTCTTGATAGCAATAGCCAACAAACAGACATGCTTTTTTCATGCAAAGAAAACAGACAACATTAAATAGAGCAGTCAGTGCACATCAACATTAGTGCACATCAATATGTCAAACATTTTTATGAGCCAACCATTGCCGTTTTGTTTTTTGCAAACAAAAACAAATGTTTCTCCCGACACCTCTCCCCTACCCCATTTTTTTCACCGCTTGCCCCGCTACGAAGTTTTATTTCGACAATTTTGTGCTACCTCAGAATCATAAGATCTTATAACTTACATAAATAATCTGAATATATATGATGCGCCTAGAAGTCGGGTTACAGACCACCTTTTTCCCAGTCCTGAATGGGGAAGGGGGAGCTACGTAACCTTACTTGTGCGTATCTTAATCCTTAATTTCTATATATGTCTAGGCACGAGTTAAGCAATGAGGAACGTGGCTACTATAAACGGACATTATACTCGACGTCTTTTTAATCCGGGACCTGAACGTGGTCACTACAGAGGCTTTACTGTAAGTCTCTTTTTATCCGTGTCACGACAGGTGGGTTTACTGTTCGTCCTTTTTTATCCTATTCTTCAAGGTGGTCGCTAAAAACATTTAACTGTACGTTCCTTATCCTAAGACAGGAAGTGGCAATTACAAACAGGTTTTAATGTTCGTCTTTGTATCCAGGTCTTGAAGGTGATCGCTACACACAGGTTTTACCACAGTCTTTTTACCCGTCTCTGGAAGGTGGTCGCCACATAACCAATTACCAATTTCATTGGTGAACTGGGAAAACTTCGTTTGAGAGTTATCGTGTTAACAAAATCAAGACGCACGTGCTACATACACATACTCATATAGCCGCACACGCACGCAGAAAGTACAAAAACAAAACGTTTCCCTTTTACGGGGAAAACATAAAGTAAACATCGCTGCCGCCTGTTCATTTACATCCAGTGAAGACAAAAGCATCTCAACATGTACAACAGAAAAAAAATTTCGCCACGGCTAAATAATTCTGTATTTATTTATTTGTTTAGTTTTGAAAACTTTTTTTATAATTGACAGAAGGTTCTTCATGTTTTTTTTTCTAGCTATTTAGCATATTATGCATTTGTACAGCCGCAAATCAAAACAAAAGCTATTTGCAAGTTATTTGTCTGAGCAAACATCTACCACCAAAATGGCTAAAACGAAAAACATTCATTTGAGAAACGAGAATACCCAAATACGGTTAGTAGATACAAGTTTTGCATGTATCGGAGAATTTATTCACACATAACGAATACTCTAAATTGAGAGAAACAAAATGATTAAAATAATTTAACCCTGAAACCCCATGCCCGTGCAAAATCTTACTTTTCACTTGTTGCTGCGGAAACGGCGTTGTTGCTATGAGGTGAAGTGGGAGTGGGGGTACGGGAAGAGGGGCTCTGGGGGATAGGGGCGAGTAAAGCCCCAACTGGTGGCGTTAAGGTGAGGTGCAGGCGAGACCTTTCACGTTTCCTGTCACTGGGCGATAATAGAGTATGTGTGCTTAATCACTGCATTTTTTTCGTATACTATCAATAACTTTCCTAAAACTACTGTCTTCCCCCACAGCTCCCATACATTTATAACAGATACAGATATATGAATACGACAGTGATAAGCATATAGGTACACACGTGGTATAATATGCAACATGACTAGTATTCTAACGACAAATGAAAATTTTAAATACATTGTTCAGAATAAAAAAATTCTTTAACATAATGTCAAATATCAACTGAGAAACAAGCACTGGGCTTGCTAACTGGACGTTAACTTTGCAAAATTAAAATGAGTGAATTTATGGTAGAGCTGGCAAAAAATCCAAAATATAAAAGCTGATTGTAAGAGAAGCAGCTTACTTTTGACTCGCGCCGGAGGGGTCGTCGCTTGGGTCCTCCGTCATGGCCGGCGGCGGCTGCGTTGCCATGAGATATGACGTCCTGCGCGTCAGTTTATTCTCCCTGTCCTCGTCGCCTGGAAGACAATGAGCCAGTGATACTGCATCACTTATCGCTATTTTACCACGAATTACCGGTTTCATTCAAATAAACACAGTACGGGTATCTGTTGTCGCTCGTGCTCCAATCAAAACAGTAGTTGTATTACGCTTAAACTACACTCATACCAAAGACTAATAAATTTTTCTTCTTGCCAGATTTTAAAATCGTGGAATACTTCTTCAAAGAACTTTGAAATACGCGGTACCATGACCAAAAGAACGCAGCAACCTGGGCAAACTCTTACTTGTTGCTAAGGAGCTCCTGAGCCGTACGCCATCATATCCAGTCTTGGCACCCCGGCCATCAAGGCCCACCTTCACACCTAAAATCACCATGGCAAATTTGTCAGAAAAGAAATTCCCTCATAACATTACAAATATATGGAAAGAAATGATGCACAATACCAAAATGACTCTGGTTGTTTCGCACAAAAACGTATACAACGAGTCAACAAAACCACAGCAACCCCGAGCAAGTTGTTAAGCCATGATATCGCGAAGCAACTACATGGCAAGGCCTATGTGCGGAATCTTTAGCACCTGTAAACGAGAGGACATAAAGTTAACTTTATGAATTCTAACGGAATATTAATAATCCAAGTGACCCTGTGTTATCCCAAGAGAATCAGCAGCCGACCAAATAGTACATACGCAAAATTTTAAGATGCCCACTCTCACCCCCCCCCCCCATACACGCACACTCAAGTACTCAAAATATTTGACATCAGCTACTGACTACAAAAGCTTACGCTTAGCACCAGGCATCCCACTTCTCCGCGCGTGGGCGCGTTATAGATAGTCCCACAGCTACATTTGCAGTAACAGACTGACTTTTTGACACAGAGCAGACTATTAACTTTATGCCGGAAAACGATCACCAAAAACAGAACCCGTCATATTCATCGGTTATGGGCAGAAGCGGAAATCAGTTTTATCTAGCCGGATCATGCAGTTGATTTTTTGGTGGATCTTTTTCTATCAAAATCAAAATTTGTTGATAACTTACGAAAATTCTGTTTGCTATCGGAACAGTTTATTGACTCTGTTGACTAATCAGTTAATTTCTGTAAATACGGCGGTAGGAAATGACGATTTTGTGAATAAGGTGGCAGTGATTTACTGGACAATGTCTTTATTGTCTTCACACAACCCCAGAAAATAACTGTGTCCATGGCAACAGCAAATGCGTACCGAATAACGAATGAAATTGCACAATATGAGTCGACAAATGGAAGGAGAAAATGTATATCTCTGACATAAATTATACCCATGCAAACTTGAACTTAATTTTAAAACATTGAATCTACATGAATAATAAACTTTTTTTAAGAATCAAAATTTGAACACTGAACTGAAAACACATAATTTAAAGCCAATGAGTGCAATTATCACATCTTTTCCAAGGATTCTTGATTATTGCTTGGTCTAACTTTATGTCTAAGTCACAATCCTTTAGCAGAGATCAACTTAAATTCCAGCAAATACAACAAACATTGGCAATAAACATACATAACTGAATACCATAACCAACAGTTAAGCCATGCCACAATGAAAAACGCGAAACTGTGAACTTAAACGTTTGCCTCTCGCAACCACTACAAAAACATGCTGAAATATGAAAACATTTAACGTAAACCGCGCCCAAGAAAAGAAACTTGATTCAAATAAAACAATCAATCAGTTACCATTCGTTTTTATTCAACTTCAATTAACCCAATTTTTACCAAACAGTTTCTCTCGTCCGATAAATTTTTAAGACAAATTGATTTTGAGTGAGATCCTCACTTGGCTGCATCACGTGACAAGATCAAACTAATCAGTTAGTAACAGTGAAAACAGGTTGTAGCAGATAACTGAACGGATTTTATTCCATTAGTTTGGATGGACCAATGATGGTAGAAACTTTTGTTCCTTTATCGTTTTTAGGTAACGCTGACAGTTCTGCTTTCGTGTCACTAGTGGTTTTCTGTCAGGAAAACAATATACCTGTCAACTAAATCGAAGAATCTTCACGCCAAGTAATTTAACAAGCGGTCGATTTAACGTGATTGAAATTACATCAGCATTTTTACGTTTGCTTGAGAAGATGCCATAAAGAATCCCACACTGGATATCTTCATATCATTCAAACGACAAGAAGACGCACCTTGAGTGTCGGCGAAATTGTATGTGGTGGCGTACTGGCTCGATGTACAGTCCCCAATGCGTGCGGCGGTGGCAGCAAAGGGCACGCCAATATGCGTGCCATGCCAGGTACACGCCAGGGGCGTATCATACGAGGCGGGTGGCGTGTCGGGTGTGCGAGCTATGGCGGGTGAGGGTTGTGATTGAATTCGCTCGTAAGCCCTCATTGGCCTATGGTCATTCCATACTGTTTAGGATAAATTTCAAGTTCTTCATTCTATTTGAAATTGACAGTATCTTCTGTTTGTTATTTTCAATTATGAAAACAGTATTAATTTTGTAAATTTATGTATAGAGAATGTATGACGAGGGTCGGATAAAGGGAAAGTGTTTCGCAGCGTTGCCCTTGATATTGTCAAGTACTCCCAATTCACTCTCACTGATTAATAATAGAAGAACAGGGTATCATTTCCCAATGCACGACCCAGGTTAAACTTCTCCTTTTGTTACCATAAACGTGCGACTAGCAAGGACTACTTTTGATTTGTTTTTAAGATTATGTTCTACTGAGGTTTTTTAATGACGTGTACTAGGTTCAAACTCCAGTATAAAATTTTGTTTATATAATTAGTCAAAGAGTTATTATTCTCAAGTACAACAGTAGTTGTAGAAAATTAGCGTGCAAAACTACTTGCAACTAAAACTGAAACTGTACATTTTCTGTGTTATGCTTATCAAAGTCACTGCATATGCTAAAATAAGCCTTTATTAGAAGTTCAAAATTACTCTAGAGTATACAAATGGACCAAGTTGTTTGAAACAGTAGTACACTGTTAGTACTATTTAGCCTGCATCAAGACCAGCATGCATAAATACGAAAAGGCCACTACACTAGTCACTCAGCACAAAATCAATCATTTTCTTTAGTATTTAGGAAAATACGGAACCAATCTCTCTCCCAAAGTTGATGTAATTCACAAGGTCCTACAAGATTCCCCCCCCCCCTACACAGCGTCTGTTTATATTTCGTTTTATTATTATTATTTTCTATCTTTTTTAACATTATTTAAAGCACTCAAGGTTATGTGTATTTTGTAGACCCGAAAAGAATCTGTCATGTCTTATGACTTCGGGATTTCGGGGCTTTTTCCTGTGCTGAAAGGTCTGGAAACGCTGAACGGATCCGGAATTTCTGTTTGCGACCAAAATAATATTTCGGAACATGCAGAATATGAACAAAAATTGACTTCTTTTTGGGAGAGGCTGGGAGGGGGATATGCCAGACATCTTGGATCCGGAATTAAAAAGTACACATTCAGTGTAATACCTCGAGTTCGACAGTTCTGTCCATCTCACTCAAGTTCCGTGTAACCGCTAATGTCACACGTAAGGCACGAGTTTTCGACTATTAATACGTGCCTTCACAATAATAAGACACACACAGATATTCTCATCATCTGCAGTAAAACATACGAAGCCATTAAAGAAATGCAAGCACCATGAGAATCTAAGAGTTGCACCATGAGAATCTGCAAGATGCGAGCACGATGGGAATCTACATATTGTGAGCACCCAGACAATCTTTGAAGTGCGAGCACCATGTGAATCTACGAGGTGCAAGCACCATGGGAATCTACGAGTGCGAAACATTGAGAATTTACCAAGATGCTAGCTAGCACGATAAGAATCTGCGACATGCGAACATCATGAAAATCTATATAGCTCCAATCCTGCATGCTGACAAACAAAGGTTACACGATTGTTAATGGACGTTAACAGGTTATGCTCTCATACACCGGATCCGCTGATGATGATGCAGAGATGGTTGGGAGTGATAATGTTCCCTGTATCTCTGATACACCATATATTCCGATGCTATGATTACGAACAACAGATAATACAAGCATTTCTACTCTCTTCACACAAGCTCTCTCATTTCCAACAAATTTCCGGTTACGCCCCATTCATGCGCAGTTTTCCTGAAAACATTAAATGATCTACATATGAAGAGTTTACTAATTCCGGATGTCATAGGTATATTCATATTCACTAGATCCACTGGCTACTATAATGACATCAATCGTGCATTCTTCTTCTCAAGACTCACGAATACCTAAAGCGTACATGCAGCGTTTTTCCAAGACGTTCTGGTGAAATCCATCGCAGTAACTATGACATGCTGTTAGTCACACTCCTCCCTCACCACGGTTAATAACAGATCCGGGATACACAATTACAACACAACGGTATGGATAATTGGCAGAATATAATAAAGACACTTATATACGTCTTTTTTCTCTCTCTCTCTTTCCATTTGGTAATACCTCTGGTCATAGCATTTTCGATAGCACTGAGGTAGGACGGTTGTCGGCGCGTCACACGCTGGCGAAAGAATGCGTGAAAATCAGGCGAGGGTGTTCTTTCATGCTGATAGTCTGCTCGAAATCAAACGCACTTTTTTTGGAATATGCTGGTGCTCCCTGAGCTACGCTCTGTGTAGTTGTAACATGAACATGTGTATCACAGCATAACTAAACCCAGAACACGACCCGCCCCTGCCCCCATCTTTCTAATTTCTAACCTATGAGGCGTGGTAATGGTAGTCGTCAATGTCATCCTAAGAATCGTTTTATTTATCACTGCAACCACATAGCTGAAAGTTTGACACAAATACGTCTACTACCGAGATTTAATTTTAAAAAAGCGTTCAACGCAAAGAAAAAAAAATAAACAAAAACAAGCAAAGAAATCGTGTCTTTTATCAGGAAAATTATATAAAAATAATCCAGTCATTTGCTACATTAGTTTGAAAATGAAATTTGTGCCTTGGGAAAATTTCGGTCAATTTGTAAACTTCACAAGGGCGCGCATATAATTCGATGACAGGTGCAAGTGCAAAATACGTCAAGAGTTTAAATCAACTAAAATAACTACATTTCCATGAAGCATTCCTTTTTACAGTGCAGAAACAAAAATTACTGAGAACTTATTATAATATCACAATAAGAAATAAAGAAAATATCAGAACTATGCGTTAAACAAACTAACGATGTAAAATACTTCAATTAAAAAAAAAAGAGCTAGAAAGATTAAGCATAATCACAGAACCATGTACAAAAATCATATGAAATTCATGCAAACTTTCTTTAAATTATTTTTTTAAAAAGTGTTGCACATTTTTATCTGCTGTGATCTTTTCATTCACTTCCGATTTTTAACAAGTATTGTCAATTTAACTTTAATACAATTTCATAAATTTTTTTAACACCTACCATGCTTTACTATTCTTTTTTTGCGCGCCAAATATTTTTTTAGTTGTGTCTAATTAACAGGTGTTCACTTTCATTGTATACTAACCTTGCGGTGGACTTTTGTCCCGCTCCCCAGATTGACTCCGTGACCTCCGAGTTGAATCCGTACCGACACTCCGCTCAACTGAAGATTCGTCCCTCAACTTCCTTTCTGGAGACGCATCCGGTCGTTTTGGCGGTGTTTCAGAACGGAAATAGAAAGGTATTTTAGAAGTTGGTGTTAAGGGCCCTTTGTGAGAATCAGTTAGAGATTGAGTTATTAAAGGTTGCTGAGAAACTGATTTATCGTTACCTCGCTCCATACGTTCATAGAAGGCCGTTTTAGATGACACACTGTTTGAGCCATATTTATACGGCGAACCCGCGACAGAATCCGCCATTGAGATTTGAATACGGGACGAGGAATTTGATTGGCTCCTGGGTGTGTTCGCGCGACTCTGACTAGAGGAATCGGATTGGTCGTCCAAATTACTATCACTTTCAAACATTTTCTTTCGCGCCGTCACTAAATTTACAATACTTGGTTCTTGCAGCGACAACCGTTGCTGTGGCTGTTGGTAGTGTTGATTCCCATGCGACAAAGGAGTCGAGTGATCAAAAACCCCATCTCTGAGAGATTTTGGTGTATCAGCTATGCTTGTAAAAGACACAGTTAATCCGTAATTATCACTACAAGACTGTGAGTGTAATGACTCCTCCGCGGGCTGCATTTTCTGTGTAGGCAGCGCATGTAAATCGATGCTTTGATGCAAAGCATTATATGTTTTTTGTGATGTATGGCGCATATTGTCATGCTGTGACGTCATATCCGGCTGGGATGACGTAACAGGGCGCGGGCACATTACAACCCGAGTTGTGACCTCCCGATCAGCTGTGGTTTGCCGCGGATTATGTAATGCTGATGTGGATAACGAATGTGTATGGGGCTGCGATCCGTATACCGGCTGCGAGCCATATACAGGGCCGCCCTGCGGCATCAAACCGTTTTCAAAAAATTTTCTCCTCAGCTCTTCCGTAGCACGATTTCCTCGACGCCGCGGTTGATTAGAATTTGATACACCATCCCTTTTATATCCCGATCGGTCGCCGGATCGCGATCGTTTCCGGTTAGAATTTCCCATATCAGTAGATAAGGCTACGTCACTGTCTAAATTATCCAATGAACGTTTCACATTTGAAGTAACATTCAGAGGTACATTCGGGGGCATGTTTTGTGTCCGATGTGAATGGCTGTCGTGCGAATGGCCACTACTATCACTAGATCGGCTAATACTATCTAAACTGCCCGCCCTGTGTTCCCCGTAGCGTAGCGTTATATTACGTGAGCTGGTTCGTGCTGGCAAAGGAGGATTTTGAATCGGAGATTGAGTCTGATATTGAGATTTTGAATCTTTGCCTTCTGCGCCTATAGTTCGCGGTTTTGTATGGATGTTGCTTGCTTTCTGCTGATAGCTGATTGGTTGAGAACTCGGCGACGGCCGCGATTGGCGCGCATGTGCATCGCGCTTCTGTAACGAACTCACGCTCAGCTGCGGTGACGCAACATCGCCTTGGCGGCTGCTCGAATCCCGCGAGCTGACGTAACTTCCGCTACTTGACGCACTTCCGAGACTCGTCACGGATGTTCTGTGCGGTGCCAGACGAACGTCGTGCTGCTGTGACGACGGCGACAGCCTTTCATGACTCCCGGCTAAACGCCCGTCTTCCGGAACCATGCGCAATTCAGACTTGTACCTGGAATCCAATTTTAAGTAGTACATAATTACAGTTTCCGACCACCTCCACTTGGTGAACAACCTCTGATTAGTGAACACTATTTTCTTCGAATTCGAATTATTATGGAATTTACCTCTCGTTAGTGTATATCTCTGTAAAATGAACATTTAGCCGGTCCGGAAGGTGTTCACTATACAGCTTTTTATTATACTTAAATTGCATATACGATATAATACAAAATCATACTGTCATTGCATTTATTTTCTCATGCAAACATTTTTTAAACTGATTAAGGGACGCACATTTTTTCAACAACAGAAATAAATGCATTCTCTGAAATGGCGCACTAACTCGGCGATTTTCCAAAATATTCACAGAAACACTCCAAATATTATTTAGACAGTAATTTTCTAATATGGCACCTTTCAAGTCGAATGGACGCCTTCAAAAAATGTCGCATCGCTGTGGAAAATTAGCGGTTTTGGATTATGTGTTGAATATCTACTTCCAAAATTTATAGGCAATGTTTAGATTCTGCACAGTGGTTGTTTACTACCATTTCATACTTAACAGATAATTTCACAACAGAAAAGTATGACACTGGGTCAGACAGCGAAAATTCCGCTCACAAACTTTATGGATGCCCTAAGTATGCATGCTTTAGAAAGGACCTGAGCAATATTATGCTACACGACAAGAGCATCAAGTTCGACCTTTTTTCATCGGTTTACTACCGGTCAGTTTTGATACCAACGTCGCATCCCTCAATAGGAAAAGCACACATACTTAGTTCCCGGAGGTGGCTTTCCCCACGGATTGCTGGATGAGTCAGACGCTACAGACGCACTTCCCCTCTGCGGATCGTTTGTGTTGTGCGTAGGATGTGTGCAGGCTGAAGCTTCCTTGCCTGTATTATACGCGGACTGCCCATATGTCTGTAAAGTTACAACACTTCGCTCATTACTCATCATATAGTCTTGTACATGTATATTTCCTGGTGGGTGTAGTTATATATCTTCAGGTATGTAAACTACATTGCGCTTCTACTTGTTTTATAAACCGTGTCTCAGTAATACGAAAAACAGAACAAAACAAAACAAAACAAAAATAAAAAATAAAAAAAACAACAACAGAAGAAAAAACCTGCGACTGTTGCGATTTGCGAGAATTAATTTTCTTACAGGACTTTTTTTCTAGATGCAAGGGAAAAACACCTGTTATGGCCGGATCTCGACACTTTATAATCGGGTCTAGGACAATTCCCCCAGACAACTCCCCCCCAGACAATTCCCCCCGAACAATTCCCCCCCCCCGAACAATTCCCCCCGTAGGACAATTCCCCCCGAGGACTATCTCCCCCCCCCCCTCCCAGTTAATTTTTATTTTTATTTTACTTTGAATGACAAAGTCTTTATTTTTTTAAATACCTTAAAATAAAAAATTATTCCGTCTGGAACGACAGTTTTTTCTGCCATTTAAAACCTGATGTTGTGGGCAGTTCCACGCAAATAGTTAACAGTCTGCCGGTTTTCGAAGTCGCGGACTGAATGCGCTGCGCAGAGTCGGCGTACCACCGACGTGGTGGCTCGGGCAAGCGGCCACCCATAATTTAACCAGGTGCACCGCGAACATTACGGCGGATCCGACCGATGTACATGTTAAAAACCGTTTTGCTGGCACCGAGATGGCCAACTTAAAGTTCATTGGTTTGGATAAGGCATGTAAATTGCAATTGCGACAATGTTGAAATGAAAGGACATTTACTCCAGTTAGAAGATAAAAGGGCAACAATTTGTAAAAAAAAAAAAAAAAAAAAAAAAGAGAGAGAGAGAGAGATAAATACAAAGAAAAGAAAAAATTAAAATGCATGGGGGGAATAGTCCTCGGGGGGAATTGTTCGGTGGGGGGGTGGGGGGAATTGTCGGGGAGGAATTGTCTGGGGGGGAATTGTCCTGTTCCCTTATAATCAAGTATTCTGAATGCAAGGACCGACCAGTCCTTATTTATCCACTCGCACCTATTTACACAACTGACTAACTCTGCAAACACACACGCAAAGCTTACATCGAAGAAATCGCGCCATCCACAACTTGTAAAATGCGATAACGCTACACACATCTCAGTGTATTTGGACAATATTACACACGGAATATGCCATCACAAACACCACTAACTTTCCAGAAACAGATCATTTGAGTACAACCACTATTAGTTGTACCGCTATCAATGCAGTGATAAGACACCTTATAAACCTGCTAATATCGCTCACTCAAGAGGCAACTCTCAACTCGAGTGCTATTAATGGGTTAAGTATCACAACATAAGTGCCAGTGTATTTTCGCTGAGTAGCTCTCCTACATTATTAAGACATATTTCGATGGACCATTCAGCTCTTACTTTATTTATTTATTTATATATATAAATATATATTTTTTTTTTTTGGGGGGGGGGGGTGGGCTTTGGCATCAGAGATAAGAGTATATGATTCATTTTCAAGCCAATATTAGCACTTTCATTTTAAGTCATGCGCGCCGAATGACTTCATATCGGCCACGCTGTTATGTGTTCTGCTCAGACAACAAATCAACGCACGAATCCTTAATCACACTCACGAAAAATTTTAAATTTACAAAATAATAATAATAATAATAATAATAATAATAATAATAATAATAATAATAATAATAATAATAATAACTAAGCAACGATTTTTAAGTCCAATTTCAAAATTTCTGAAATTTTGCGATAAAGATTAATTTTGATTTTGAGATAAACATTAAAATTTGCCTGTGGAACGATATTCTGCTAGGGGAATGGGTTATTGTTTGGATTGAAAGCAAAGTACAGTGAAATCTCGTTGAACCGACATCGCCGGGACTGAGTAAAAAATGTCGGTAAAACGATATGTCGGTTAAAAGGTACTGGGTGTCAATGGGGTAGATCCTTCGGGACCGTGAAAACATGTCGGTTAAAACGATATGTCGGTTAAAGCGATGTCGGTTTAAATGGATTCGACTGTACTTCAGTCACACGCTATATAGTCCACAAACCAACCTGAACACCCTGTTCGACGTGACCAGAAAAAATCAAGACTCACGTCCTCCCCCCCCCCCCCCCTTCCCTCCGCACCCCACCCTTGACCTTCAATCCCCGTGTGACTCTGTCCATGAAATACATGCCTACGTCACTACAGAACGCCATTTACGCATCACTAACCTTGACACAAACTTGTGTGTTCATGTCACTTATTGTCTTCTCTACATTCTCATTTCTTCATCTGTTTTGGGCAGAACCAACACACCCATCTAAGCACGGGCACACGTTCGGCATGAAATGAGCCGGTGACAGCAAGGCAGTCAACCATAGGAATGTGCATATTGCCGGAATGACAAGCAGACGAGCAAAAAAAAAAAATAAAGAAATCAACAAAGAAGCTTACCATTTGTAAAAAATCTTCGCTTTTCGGGACAACCAACAACTTCAAACTCTGATCGCTGAAAAAAGTAAAGAATCAAATTTCAAAAGAATGGTAACTTTTTCTTTACCTTTCATCTTTCATCCTGGTTTGGTTTCTTCCTCACATTTCGCGTTTCAATAAACTTAAGTTTTCTTAAATGTATCTTGAATCGTATTTATCCGATAGGCCAGTTTATCCAGCAACAAAACCTAAATGTTAATCTTCCAATGTTAAGACAACCGTCTATGTGGATTTAAAAACATGACAACATTTTTTCGTTATAAATGCGTGAAGCAAACTTTTACACACAGCAAAACCCGCGTTAAAATGCCAACGGAAACAAAATCACCAAAATCTGACCGATTTTCATAACGTTCAATGGACTGTGATATCAGTTGAACAGCTATGTTCATTAGATTGTTGGGATAAAATTATTTGATTTTGTCAAGTAACCGATAAACCAGAAATGTGTATTTTATAGTTATCAGACCACGAGACAACACACCCGTAATTCAGATATCATACGGTATTGAATTAGATAGCATATATTGGTCATATACCAATGTTACTCATCATAAACAGAAAACACATATGGTGGGTAAAATAATATACATCATATTCCGCCCAGCCTCAAAATCAGAGTGCCCTGGAAATCAAAGCGGAACTGCTACAACTTCCGGTGTTCAAAGCAAACAAACCCCATCACAAGTAAAAGGCTCTTAAATTCTCTTTACTGCCATTAAGTCCATACTTTTTCACATCTCATAATGCCCATAAACCGAACAATTAATCAATTTGGTGTGAATTGCTCAGAAAGATCCACTTTCTGTATCGCTTTTATAAGTCCTACGAAAACAAGTATCTTTATTTTATGTTTACATTTTCTGTACCACTGACATTTCTAGATCTGTCCGTATGTAATTTTAGCCGCTGATCAACTTATGCCTCAAAGAGATAACGCAAGGGTATAAAAATATTCAAATAAAACTTACCGAATTGCTGAAAGTGATACAAAAATGGAAAAGTAAGGTAAAAGAAACCAGCTGACAATCCGCTGTCTTACCCAGCTTGTATAAGCGCGATCACTTGCGAATAACTCTTTCCACTGAGGTTCTGTCCGTTCACAGACATGATGCGGTCCCCCTGGCGTAATCCCGCCGAAAACGCAGGTCCCTTGTCTGTCACTTGTTTGACGATGACCGCGTCCATGGGATCCACGCTAACTTTGAGTCGTTTCTTGTCAGCATCTGAAAAGAGCAGTGTCTACCATGTAACCACTGGGATAACAGTAACTTTGGCTCTATATTTTGGCACATGAACAGTCGTCTGATTCAGAAGAATGTTCTTTTTCCACTGGAATCAGTTTTTTTTTTTCAACTTGTTCGAGTCGGGTCGCTTCAAAATATCACTAAACCATATAATTTTGTCCATATAATTCCACCAATGCCAACACAAATTCAATCCGTCAATATCAATTCATTCTAACTTTGCATATATTAAATTCCATATTTTATAGGAACTTCGATTGTAGCATTTCATTCTTGTTTACTCCATACGCACAATGCTGGAAAACACCCAAAAAATGAGTGCAGAAGCTCGTTTTTTTCATGACGACAACTAGTCTCGTGTTCAACGAAACAAAAACAAAATATTACAGCTTGTTCTTGAAATCACAACACAGGAAAAACAAAGTACAGAATTAAATTCAATTTTGTCGCAAGGACCAAGATTAGGTTGCGTAAAATTTTAGTAAATATTAAACGAATAATCTAAATTATAAACCACACTAAAAGGTATTAAAAACAGCGACACTTTCCAAGAACACACAGCTAGCAGTATACTTGAAATCCGGATTTTGTCCTCTTTATTTATGTTGCTTTTTTTTCAACCATGTTATTTAAGAGCCAAGACTTTTACAATCATCGTTATCACCACGTAAATGAATATCGCACATGCCGCCGAAATATATACAGTGGTCCTCGATTTCTCGACTGCGAATCCCGCAAAGGTATTTGACACCTAAATTCAAAAGCTTCATAAAGGCGATGCTCCACTGTACCCGAGCACAACCAGGCACACGTAAGCCGATACTTGGACAACAGGATCACATTCGCTATTCATGGAAATGCACTGAACCAATACTGCTTTATTTTAAATAGGATCTCTTTCGCTCACAGATACAATATAAATTGCCCTCACGAAATAATATTACTCAGTTGACAGGAAATGCCTTGGGACAATATAATCCCCATTTGCTTTCAAATCTGAAAGATTCCCAATATTTCAAAGCAACATTGAAAAAAATCTATTACTGTTACAATACCCGGGGACTCTGTCAGGCAATTACCACCAAAACAAAAACCTCTAGGCAAATTAATTTTTGTCTATAAAAGTGTTAACCAGACTATTCACATCACTGTAACGTAAGTTGTTATAATTATTTATCCCTTTTCTCTCTTATTGTTCCCAGTTTTAAATTGGTACCAAGTTGACCTTTCACCTTTTTTACTTTCAAAACATCTACAAATGCATTCATCAATTTATAGGAAATAACAACAACAAAAATAAACACCCCTACACAATAAACTGTGATAGTTTTTGACAACAAGGTATTAATTTTCCCACGCTAGCTGAAACTTGTAACCAAACAGTGGTAACCTTTCGCAGTGTCTGTTTTATCCTGGACTTTTCACCTAGATTTTCATATTTTTTTTTTTTTCAATTTTAATTAATTATCCACTCAAATGCCAAATGAAAAACTTATAAACTATTTTTACCCAATAAATTTTTAACAATTTAAATCTTCATGATGTGTACTTCTTGAACTTGCCTAAGTACGTCAGTCAATTAGTGCGCATTCCATGCCTGCACAGGAGCGGTATGAAAATGTAATATTTTGAAAAGTTCTTACACAGCGGGACAAAAGAACTCGGCACAAGTTGATTGCTTTCTGTGCAAAGAACATTATTTAAAATGCGCTTATTTTGTTCTTGGCATTACAATCTCCCATAAACTGGTGCCTATCCAAGAATTTTTAACCTGTTGCTGAAAACGAGTGAATCCAGTCCCTTGGCGGCAGCAGGGGAGGGGAGCACGCCCTAAGCTTAAGTATGTGCTCAAAATTTTAACAGTCATCATTGGTAGTGCAAATTTAGTGAAATAAAACACATTAGAAGACATAAAACATACTGACAGAAATATCAAAAATTGACAAATTTCGGCATTTGAATTTCCTGACTTTTTCCTGACCTTTCCGGGTTTTTTTTTCATTCATCACTTTTTTTTCTTACTTTTCCTGACTCAACTAGTTTTCCTGACTTTTTCATGACCATGGCAAAACCTGCCTCCCTTGACCTGGCAGGTACAGAAGGATGGAAGGAGGAGGAAGGCTTCAGCAAACGACACACGCCCTTCATCCGCTCATAATAAACCAAGAAATGCGGCTTGGCACAAAAACTGCCGCCACCATACACCCGTCACTTCTAACAACAATTTTGGACACATTGGCGAAATAACCCTTTTGGCTAGGTTCTTGCACCCAATTTTTGCTTCAACCTCCTCGATAATAATTGTTCCTGATTGATTTGAAAAAAAAAACCTCTTCTCTCTGGGCCGTGAAGAGGGTTTTATTTATTCTGCTTGACTTATACACCCTACTACCATCTTGTAACTTTCCCTTGAAAAAAACATTAAACAAACAAAGAAATAAAAAAATGAAGTAAAAATTTATTTACTAAGTAGAACACTCTCAATTACCTGTCACATATGCTTCACCAGCTAAGCTAGTTTATCCAACATGGGCATTTCCTCTGATGACAAATCCACTCTGACTTCAGCAGTTTCCTTTTTTTTTCAAAAATATACAGCATAACGATCATAAAAACACTGTTAATGGTTTATGCCTAGTAAAACACATTGTGACCGAAGCAGTATCCTGTAAAGAGAGACAGAAAAAAAACGGAAGCCATCAAATCCTACAGTGTTTGTGACATGATCAGTTTCTATACATATCAGTAGATGTTATCCCATTTTCACACAGTTGCCAATGAAGTTCTGTCGGGGTATTTGCAATGTTGAAGTGCACCAATTAGTAAAGCATTCCCACGTGTCTCTTGCACAAGACAAGTTGAAATTCCAAAAATAATTTCACAACTTGTTTAAACACGCATACATAGAAAAGTTTGCCTATTTCCCAGGCCCGACACATTCTTAAAACCAAAAGGGGTTGAGTACATAAGGGACAGGGTGTTTTCATTATTACAGTTTTACGCACTATCACGAAAGTACCTCAAGTTAGCCAACCACCTCCTGTTATTATTAGTAATACCCTCGATCTTACGCTAACACCAATTATACTTTAAATACAGTTACTTTGTGTGATTTTCATTTGTTTGTTTTTATTTTTTACAAGAGGATGAGGTTGATATCTGTGCGACAGATCAATTGATATTTTTGAAAACAACGTCTCAGCCACACTCCTCGAAAGAAATGTGATCTATGCCACCCAAATAGCTCAAGCAATACGAACGGGCAAAGCCCTAACAAATATTTCCATCATGAAGGGTCCAAATTAAGCATATCTGAAGTGTTATGTTAATATTCAGCGTATTTAGAAATATGTATTGAGGAATGCGGAATCAACACAAGAATCATGCGTGGCAGTGGCATTTCGGTTAGGGGGAATTGACTACCCCTGCCTCCGCTCTACCAATACTTTAGAGCTATATTTTTTAAACAATCTTTCCTCATTCAAAACATTCATTTTGCTGAAGGAGGAAGGGACACCCACTGTCTGTAAAATCTTATCCTGTCGGATAGCTGACACGAGCTGTCAGAACCGAGACGACAAGCTCATGGGTAGTTAGAAAACGCACTTCCCTATCTGTTTATGTTTCTACTGTGAAACTGAAAAATCACCACCAAAAAAAAAAAAAAAAAAAAAAAAACATACTGTCTGACATCAGCTTCATGAACCAAGATGACAACACCATGTGTAGTACACCAGTTCACAGTATTTCAATTTCACTAAAACGTTTAACATTCCTGGTTGCAAACAAGCCATCATCGAGAGCACAGCCCCCAACCGGAAACGGCGATGAATTTGTTAAAAACTGTGACACTATGAATAGTATAAAACGATTTCTTACAGCTCAACCTGACGGGAACTCCGGTCGGGACGGCAACTTAAATCAAAGGTTTAAGTATTGTCTAAAACACGTCCAAACACTAAGTCCATCGTCAAGCTTTTCATTCTTCTTATAGCACTGCCTTTTGAGTAGCAAAGCAAAAAGTACGAGTCTGTGAGCAACATCACACCTACGTAATACGCAACCGCAGTTTCCACGCATGAACTGTTAGTTAGTTAGTTAGTTAAATGCTTAGGGCACGTTCCCCCACTGCAGCTCCATGATATTTTCGCCTTCAAGCTACGCGGTCTGATGCACTTCTTTCTACGGTGGCTTCTGGGAGGCCGGTGTCTTCGCGAATCTGGCTTATCCTTTTCTTTGGCGGTCTTCCACTGGGTCTTGGGTTCTTGAAGCCTTGTTTGTAAGTTTGGTACACCATGTGTTCTGGAGACTACCTTGTGACGTGGCCGAACCAACGGAGTTTCAGTAGTCTGGAGTGTCTTTCGGAGTCTCTCGGTCGTATAGCGGTCTCTTAGGGATACTCCGAGTATTACCCTCAGAAATCTCTTTCGAAGGCTTCTATTCGACGCGTGTCTTCCAACTTGAGAGTCCAGGTCTCTGATGCATACACGGCGATAGATACTATTAGGGCCTTGTATAAGCGGGTTTTGAGTGCGCTACCTATAGCCCGCTTGCTCCATATGGCTTTTTCTCAGTCGGCCGAAGGCTGACGAGCAAGCGCGATTCTTCGTTTGACGTCCGCTGAGCAATCTGGTACTACACTGCCTAAGAAGACAACCTTCTCCACTTCTTTACCGTCTATCATGAGACTATCACTCGCAGATGAGATAATCTTACACTTAGCGCCATTTACTTTCATGCCCCATTTTTTGCATGCTGATTCAAGCTGGGCGGTCGATAATTTTAGTTTGTCAAATACTGCTGAGAGTAGTGTTGTGCCATCCGCGTATCTGATGTCTACTAATAGGTTGTCATTCAACTGTAGGGATGTATCCAGGTCTTTCAGTTCCTTCACCACAAATTCCAAAAAGATGTTGAAGAGTGTAGGGGACAAAAGGCATCCCTGTCGGAGTGCGATCTTTACCGCAAACCAGTCAGTGAGTTGACCATCAATAACTACTGCACATTCTGTCTCCTCGTACAGAGCTTCGATGATCCTGACTATTTTCGCATTCATACCTATGGCTAGCATCGTTTTCCACAGTGCTTTCCTCCACGCTGTATCAAAGGCAGCTTTGAAGTCTGCCGGGTCTAATTTGTCGCCTTTCTTGTATATTGGTGTAACCAGCATTCGGGCCCAGTCTTTAGGAGTTCGTTCAGTCCTCCACACTATGTTAAAAATTTTATGCAGCATCTTTAACATCGGTTCGCCGCCGGCTTTTAGGACCTCAGCTGTCATCGCATCGATGCCTGGTGCTTTCGGAGACTTCATTTTACAGACTGCTACTCTAATTTCTTCTAGGTCAACTGGAGGTAGGCTGTCGGCGTTAGTTGCGCTTCGGGTATATCGGTGACTACGGAGGGTTGGTGCGGAAACGCGGTGTTAAGGTGTGAGCAAAAATGACCTCTTATTTCAGTCTTAACCCGTTTATTTAATTCTTCGGTCTCTTGCCTCTGTGTTCTTGAGGTGTTCCATTCTGGCTTGTCTTCTGTGTTCACATGACTTCTCTACGTCTCGTGATAACCCTTCCACAATTTTTCGTTTTCTGAGGCCAACTACCTCTTCTGTTGTTTTGTTAGTTGTCTCTACGAATTTTGAGTATAGTTCTTCATGTTCTCGGTCTCGACACTTAACAAAGGTTCGAACACTCCACCAATTTGTACTTCGAACTCCTGCGCTGTTTTTTGGGTCCGTCAATAGTTTTTTTTCTATATCGTAACGTTTAGGCGACTTTTTCATCTTTTTGGATTTTCTTGGTTGCAAGTGGAGGTTTGCCAAAAGTAGGAAGTGATCTGAGCCAACATCCACTGAGTGGTAGGCGCGGCAATTTTTTACTGTGTTTTTCCAGTTACCTTGAACGATGATGTAGTCTATTGGGTTAGGTGTCTTATAGTCCGGTGCAATCCACGGGCCACGTCGGTTCCTGTTATGACGGAATAAGGTGTTGCCTATTATTAGATTATTGATTGCACAGAACTGTAGCAACTGTAAACCTCTGTCGTTGGCTTGTCCTAGACCGCATTTCCCCACTACTTCAGGCCAGGATTCTTGTTGGCCGCATCTAACTTTCGCGTTGAAGTCACCTACGAGCAGATATGAATGTTTTCTTGGTAGGGAGTTGATTTTGTTCTGGAACATATCATAGAAATCTATGTCATCTCCATATACTGCGTCGGGTGCATAAACTTCGAAGACCATAACTGCCGTGTCGAAGCTAGAACCTATGAGTCTTTCTGATATGCATTCGTATGATGTCATACATGTAGCAAAGGTCTTCTCTATTACCAGTGCGACACCTTGTCTCTTTATGCCGTCTTTTCTGCAGGATTGGAGAACGACACAGTTTCACTGCTCAAAGGCCTCCTGTCTATCTGCGGTACAATGCGCTTCAGCCACACCAAGGACCTTGATGTCAAATATAGATGCTTCGTATAGGAGTTGTTCGAGTTGGTCTTCTTTATTGAGCGTTCCTACATTCCATGAACCAAATGTAACCGGGAGATTCCTAGGATCCTCTCTCTTTCGAGCGCCCAGGACTGAGGGCCGTTGGCTTTGTTGTGCTGTCATGGAGTTGTGATAAGCTTTTGTTACTTGGGCACTTGCTAAAGGACTTCCCAACTGCAGTGGCATAGCGCATGCCTGTCCCAGAGTTTGTCGTTGGTATAAGTTGGTGTAGGTATATGCGTCCGTGCTCTCCGGGTAATCAGAGTATCACTGCTGCCTGATACACTCCGCCCCTCGCCAAGGTTTGGCCTGCCGGTCAAAGCAGTTCCCCGGGGTGTGTCCGGATGTCCTCAATCCTTCTTTGAACCACATGTAGGGTGTAGGGTGCAGTGGTAGTACCTTTGAGTATAGTAGCGTGCCATACTTTGCTTTGTCGTAGATATAGTTGCTTAACACCACCAGCTTCTCTGTAGATGTAGTGCAAGGTAGCTACTAACAATTGGTCCACACCCTCACCTAGGGTGGACCTAACCTGGACTGGTCCACCTATTTCTCGCCAAGTGGCTCCAAGATAAATTGTTATTGTTTTAAAATTATATAAAGTTATCGCTGTAAGAGTGACTGACATTGAATAATATACATATATCAGTTGCTTATAAAGCACTTGCCACTGAGCGCCGCAAACACTAAATATATAAAACAGAATATAATTTAAAACCTTAATACGGACAACTATAAATATTGAGCGTCTTTTAAAAAGTGTGTTTTATTTACGCCCTTTGCTGAACGATCTTTCCTGGATCAAATTTCTCATTTTTTTTGGGGCTGCCGATACACTGAATGCCCGATCTGCAGATTACCTGCGTGTTTTGTTTAATATAAGTAATTTGGAATTTCGAGATAGCACCTTTTTAGAGGGGTGGTACTCCTGTAGAAATTCAAAAATGTACGGCGGGGCCTGACCGTTAGAGCTTTAAACGTTAAAACCGACAGTGTGAATTTTACTGGTTGCTGAACAGGCAGCCAGTGCACTTTCCTTTAGTGCTTACGTAACCCTAGCATCCCGAGGGCAACTGTTATCAACCCTTCCGCCACTGACTTGTACACCAATGACAACATCATTACAACAATCCAACCGAGTGAGCACCACGACTGTAAAAACGACTTTGCCACCCTGTAGTCAGACAATGTCGACTTTTTTTATGCAGGTGAAGAAAAAGTAGCATATTCGGCAAATTCTCTTATGTAGGCATCCATACTCAGGTTTGAATCCATTATTATACCGAGACAGTGTCCACGACTGGCATGCTGAAATGACGCAAATTTATGACACTACAAGTGTTTAAAACACGGGAATTTCGGAATAGCCTACCAAAAACATGTTTCCCCCCTTCAGAATTCTTATTTTCAATAATACATTGTTATAAACCGTTTTGTGGAACGCCAAAACAACTAACAGCAGAAATCTTCTCAGGACCATAAAGGCCGATTATTGAAATGATATTTACAAAATATCGAGGAGCATTGAAAAAAAAAAACCTTCAGGTATGGGACCACCCATGCAAAATGCTGAAAAAAAATCAAGCTAAAACCTGGAGGACTGGGTTTTTAGGCTAATGTACACCATACATGCACGCATACAGTCGATATACTAGACTAGGTGTAGTCGGCTGACTAAGAACAATGCTATGACGTGCATTTTCACATGCTCTTTTCAGCCTTTACTTGGCACAGCGATATTTCTCGCTTACTATTCCATTAAAACACATTAAACCTTTACCAGTTTCCAAATAAAGTAGCCCCCCCCCCTCCTATTCCACCACACACACCTCTTAAATTTTCTACTTATACAAACTCCAGAGAAAAAAAATACCACGGCCACCTAAAAATATACATGTAGTCAGATTTATGTACAAGCTCTAATGAGCAAAAAGAGTAAAGAGCCTCACCTAAGTTACGGCCCTTCATAGAGCTTTCTTTTTTATCTGAGCGACGCTTGGCTGCAGACAACTGTATCCTGAACATATCTGTCAATCGTGTGTGAAAATGTGTCTATCCAGTGCGATATCTTTCGTATCTGTGTGTATGCACTTGAAGCATCTTACTCACTTCACTCCTAGTTTATTTATTGTCGGGTCTTGTATTTTTTATCCATTAACTTGTAGTGTTGTTTGCTTGCCTCCGTATTTGATATGAAAAAGAGTATCATACTCGAACCAAGTCTTTTTGTCAGTCAATTTAGCCAACCGCAGTCAGACTCCAAGAAGCACATTAGCCTGCTCAAAACTTACATGATCACTGGTAAATAACAGATTGATAAAAAATTACATTTTATAACTACAACAACACCGAAAACACATCTGCTATCTCAAAACGCTTTCGCAGAGACGGAAATTTCCTCAGTAGTCTAGCTTCTGTGGCGTCAGAAATCAAACGAGAATATATAAACATTACACGATTTTTACAAAGGTCAAAGTACTGTGTATACGAAGCAGAATTCTTGGTCTCTGTTACCGCACTTAACATTTCTCGGCAGGAAGAGAGCTATAGTATATCATCACCACTGATTGTACAGTTACATTGTTTAATATTATTGTCAATTTGAAACATTGCTACAAGACCACCTGGCAACATTATTCACAAGCTTGGCAATCAATCCAGACATCAGCTGTGGCCCTTAACACACCAAAATTCTGATGCATTTTTTGTCTTTCTTTTACTTTCTTTTACCTCCCGAGAGTTTGCAATCACGCTTTGACGTCATCTGGCGTCACTCGTTGTTCAATATACGTCAACTACAATAGCAATCGGCAGTGCAACCCAAAGCACACTGACGTCACACGATGCCATACGTTTTCAAGTCATATGACATCATGCGTTGCGTCGTATACACAAAACAAAATGTGAATCCTCAAAGATACCGAAGGCATTGTCCTGTCAGTTGCAGTGATGACGCATTTTACACGCTTTGGCGTCATATGACGTTACGCGTTGTCCAATATACGTAAAAAACAATAGCAGCCGGCGGACCCACCCAAGGCATAATCTCGCCAAATTTGAAGCTGGGCCGATTTGTTTTTCTCCCAGTCATCCTGTTAACAAAATCTAGTGTCCACAACACATAATGAGGTCATATTATGTCGTACGTTGCGCTTTATATGCCAAATACAATACGAACCGCCGAAACCATTAAACGCATATTCCTATAAAGTTTGAAACGGACCTGACGATTCGTTCTTAAGTTATCGGCATGACGTCTTTCACACGTTTTGACGTCATAGTGAATATGCGCCAAATAAAATAGCAACCAGCCAACCCACCCAAGGCATAATCCACAAAGTTTGAGTTCATCCGACAGTTGTCCTGTTAACAAAGTCTGCTGTCCAAAGCACGTAATGACGTCATATGACGTCAAACGTTGCGCTATATATACATAGAAAACATTATGAACGGTCAGACCAACGCAAAGCATTATCCTACCAGGTTTGAAGGTAATCAGACGTTTCGTTCTGCAGTTACAGTAACGTCGCAACTGTCACGTTTTGATGTTCGTTGACGTCACGGGCTGTCAATAGAAGTCAAATACAATCCCAACCGGCGCACCAACCCAAGGTATAATTCCACCATGTTGAACCGACGCCTCGTTCGAGAATTATGGCGTAAACAAAATCAAGGGTCTACAACAGACGCACATACTACATATACACTCTCACACACACACGAAGGACAAAAACAAAATGTTTCCCTTTTCGGGGAAACACAATTCTTACTTGCTTGATACATTCTTATTTTAAACAGTTTATAACTGTTTTTCTTATTTACTCAATTCTTATACAGTCTACCTTATATAATTCTATAAACAGCCTGGATTTTAAATAAGAATTATCAAACAAAGAATTTAGATACTTTTTTTCGTCCTGGTGAAATAAGGCACTTTCGACTCCGGAATAGACTCGTGATGCTCCGTCACATTGATATCTAAACTATCAGAAGTTTTACTGGTGTAAGTCTCCGTTAATCTATTTCCAACAGACTCGCATGTACTCACATGTGTCTTATTTTGTCCAGGACAAAAATCTCTTTCTTACTGCTTGATACATTCTCATGTTAAACAATATGGCGTTTATAATAGAAAATAAGAGAAAACCTGTTCTAAAACTGCAATGTTTTGTTTCTTTATGTATTACCCGATATTCGTCATGTGTCAGCTTTTAAGCTTAGACATTCTCATCTTTCGGCCGCTAGCGCCTTTTTTATCCACATATTGCAGCAAAACTGCCGAGGGTTTACCGCCTTACGAGGTGTTATTCCTATGACCGAAGCACCAAAAACACACCTATTTAAAATTCCCGGCTGGATGTCAATCGGACCCGATGCTCAAAGCGCAGCGAAGTCCATATCCCACGTAGTTCTGACACTGAAACACCTGCATTGATTCCCTTATAAACGTCCATAACAAATTGAACTTTTTTTTTTGGTCACATACTGAAATAAAGCAAAATTGTTCACGTCGGTTCTACACCCATCGCTTCATGGTGGTATATCTCCCAACTTATACGGGCGCATAAATAACTCGAAACATTGCGCTACGTCTCTGTGACTTTTTCCAAGTCAATCAAGCTCACAGAGAAGTCAGCCGTGGAGGCCGGTACCAACTGTTTATCCGCCTACGAAACGATATAACTTGAAACGCTGTGTATCTTTACTGAGCCACTTTATCCCAATAACTCTTGATATTAACCACAGAGTCAAGGAAATCGAACCCAATCGCCAAGCGAGAAACAGCTTGAAGCTCTCGCTCTGCTCGCACTGACATCACAGTGCAGAGTGGAAAAGTACGCAACAATACAGCCAATCCAGTAAACGAACACCCTAAAGAGCCATTCGTTAATAAGACTATTAACAGTTAACAACCAAACAACAGAGAAAATAAATTTATTGCGATCGAAATAAAAGTGGAACAAAGATCAGTTACTCCCAGTAATTATTTTTTCAACCGCTCAAATTTATTTACATAAATTAACTGTGTGGCTAGCTCTCAACAACACGAAGCACAGGTAAAGTTTGGTTTCTACCCGAAATTTAAATGAGAATACAAAAAATTCAACCTAAATCGGTTCAATCTCGACAGCACTGACTACGCGTCGTATAACACTACACTACAGAAGGAAGAGACGACTGGACAAAAACATGATTTTTTCTCCCTGACACGGAAACACCTGTACACTATACGTCAAAGAAAACACTTATCAACGCAACATTGAAAACTTAACAAGTCATCACCCTGGGCACAGCCTCCCAATGGACTGGACTGCGGCCACTGTGACAATGAAATTGGGTCAAGGTATAAATTAAAATGACGTGGATCTATCCAGTATGATAGGTCATCTATATGCCCAATATCACAGGAAACGGATTATCAGTGTGGGAGTAACTTCCGACAGATCTGAACAGCATTTCTAATACAACCAGACCTAAAACATGTTCGTTCTGTATGTTTCACTGGTGACACTTGTATTTAACATTTCCACTCAGTAGCTCTTTTTTCTCATTCGTTAGTTTTAAAGTTGCACACTGTTCAGAAAGTTCATTGCCTTCTCGTACTAAGCATCAGAGATAAGCAATCCCGCAAGAAATCAAACCAAACATTCCCATCAAGTCGAGATGTTTCAGCTGTCTTCTGAGGTAGTTGACTACATAAAACGGATACCTACTCCGACACACACGATCCCAGCGTTGGTCGTTTTTATCTACATCTTTCTACTTTAGAAAGCTAATAGGGGAAAATTTTAGGGTTACCGCTCCTGGCCTTCGTTCAGTTTATAATTTCTAAACAATATGAACGACCCCAGTTTCGCCAATTGTGGACTAAGTGTTAAGGCTTAGGAAGCCTGGTAAGCTGATTTAGTCATCTGCCATTTTTCACACGTAACAAATGTGTAAATGATCAACTCTAAAAGCAAGCAACCAAAACGAAGCAAGCAACCAAAACGCATGAAATTTCCGCGATCATCTCGACGATCAGATGAAACTGTAACCTCATAAGAAAATCCTATAATTTCGATTCTGGAAAGTTGTTCTTATAAAAAAAATCTCAGGGAAGATGAATCCTACTAATATCTTTGATATAGGAACAGAAAACACAAAACCAAGCATTTTCCACGCGGCTGACTGAGTCGTATATAACAACAGAGGGAATACTGGATTAACCTTTCATTAGCATTCCACAGAACTACGTTTGATTGACGTCTAGTTCAGATGAATTCTGAGCAACAGGCCAGTACTAAGGCTGTAAGAAAACTTCGAACGATTTTCCACAAAATCCATGCAGTTTTTACATAGATCATCACTCTCTAAGAATCACTTTACCAATCCAAAAATCCAGCACCATCACGTTAGTTCACGGCTGCACTCACAAACGAATTACTTCTCAATTCTTGATAATTCTGTTGGCAAAAAAACTTCTCGGTTAACAAATAAGCTCCTTTCTTATACAGCGCTTAAATGATTCTTTTTTTCCCCTTTCACTACATAACATAATTGTAGAAGCAGTCGCACTCTTGACAATCTCGGCGTAGTTGGAAAATTCAGTACGTGCTCAGTTTTGAATTTCCGTTGCTTGCCACGAACGTTCCAATTCTGTAAATCTATCCGGATCTGGGATGTATCTGAGCAACATCAGCCAGGTCTACAGCCAACCCCTCGTGGTGGTTATAAAAAAAAACAACAAACAAACAAACAAACAAACCACAGACGGACAATTTTCAGTCTCTATAAAGTCAGCTGCATTGTTAGTGGCACTTATTAGGCATGGGCGACAATAACCGCCTAACCCCAGCAAAAGGATATCTGAGATGTCTGTAACCTAACAACACCAGGGTGAAGAAATGTGAAGCAAAACAAACGTTCTAAAACCTAACTTGGCAGCAATGCTGTTGCTGGGCTTGATGTAATTGGAGAAACGCTGCTTGATTTCTGCAAGAAATCCGTACAGATCATTAAATCAGACTTGAACAGAAATTACATCCCAGTGATAGGTGTGACATATCGCTGCAGCAGTTTGTAGTATCAACTGCTGCTGTAAACATGTAGTGTAATGACCTCAATTTTATTCCAGTCATGACGTCATACACAAACGGACCAATCGTCGATTTTGGTGTGCTAGCTGGGGTACGCCGGAGTAGGGAGGGGGGATGGGGTGTTATTGAACACGAACTGGTGCAGGGCCCATGTACCTATAATGTTCTTTGATGAAATACGGTGCTGCCGCACGCACTTCAGGAACGCTTAGCCTTTTACTTGGAATTTCTACTTGGAGAAGTCATGAGAGAGCCGTGACTAAGACGAAGACCACAGAGCGCAGTCGAATCCGGTTAATAGTCCATTTTTCAAGGAAAGTTATTCATTTACCCCGTTCACATCTCTGTCCGCTGATTTTAAACGTAAAGAAACGGCGAGGAATTTTAGATTGGTCCGCAATGTAATTAACTGATTCCATCTGTAGTTGACTACCTCTGCTATGTGGATTGTAACGCAAAATGAGAAGAGAGTACGTCCCGCCACGCACCAACTCACACCATATATTTGTGTGTCCAAAGTTAATTACTCCGATTGTGTGCCACACGGGTAACACAGGGAGACACAAATCGCTTCGAACTGTCTGATCTTGACTCACCTTCTGTCCGTAGTGCTTTGCGTATGTCCACTCTGTGTTATATCAAACCAGAATACACCGTTTTTCGTATTTTAACCATGACATATTGCTTACACGTATAATCCACGTGCAAATTGATGGAGTAAACGGAATTTGAGTAAACTTTTATTTAATAACGTTCTAGCACAAAAAAAACAGCTCAACGAAACACATTACCTGACATCTTCACTTAACTCAGTATGAAACCGTGCGTTTTTATACTTAACTTGATATAAAACCGTGCATTTTTATACAAGTGTGACGTCAGCTGTACACATGAAGCTGACACTTTCGCTCAAGTACCGAGTATTCATATGAATATAACTCCAGGCGAACCTCCCACGAAAATCACCAAAACACATCCCACATCGAAACAGTTGGCACATAAATTTCTTCAGCTTGTAGAAGACAACGCCCTTAACTACGAGTCCCGCCAGTGTTAAAATTCGAGCCAGTCAACCTGCAAGGATGGAACTACTTTTCTATCGGCAGAGCGGCTTGTAAAAGTTACCTGAACCGCGGATTGTTCAGGTAACTAATGCATATTTTACTACAAACTATGGATGTACAATCACTTTTTTCAACTTTTATTTTGCCAGGATTAAATGTAATGCTTGTTTGCTGGCCAGAGACCACTGGGTTTGGAGCAGGACCAATTAAATTCATCGCTTAATCCACCGAACAAGCAGGTTTTCTGTACAAAGAGGATCGAACCAACAGAATTAATGCTCCAAAAATGATGCTCTGGAAAGTTAAAGTTAAGCCCTGCTTCTCTTTAGTTCTGCATCTATACTTGAATGACTACATAACCTAGGCATTCAAAAAACAATCGTGTGTATTCGTACATTAATGTCTCTATTTATTGAAATGCCAAGGATTTATCTCTGCTGCCAAGGTGGGTAACTTCTGGCCGGGCACTTTATTTCGTCACCCGCCGTCATTTACCATGTGCCATGAGCACGCTAGTAACAAGATATCGTATCGAACAGCCAGCAGTCCGGAATAGCCACCATGGGCCACAGCAAAAACCAAACGATAAATACAGTCGAATCCATTTAAACCGACATCGCTTTAACCGACATATCGTTTTAACCGACATGTTCCCACGGTCCCGAAGGATTTACCCTATTGACCCCCAGTACCTTTTAACCGACATATCGTTTAACCGACATGTTTTGCTCAGTCCCGGCGATGTCGGTTTAACGAGATTTCACTGTATCTTTAAATTATAACAATGCTTTGAAACAAGTTATTATTTGTGAAACGACTTGAATTCGACAGACATCCAGGAGAAATGAACATTACTTTGTTGAATTTAATCGGTCGTCAATCAAACTATCAACAATACAACAATGCAACTGCAATATACATGTATCTGCTACAGACAAACTGTCAGATGAGGCAGTTTACAAAATGCCAGAAAATTGCAGGCAGTTTGTGAACTGCCTGGTTCAGTCACCAACTTTGTAATCTGCCTAAAATTTTCAACCACATTCTAAAGTGCCTGGTTCTAAGCTTCAAAATTTAAGCCCTTTCTGTTAACAATACAAAGTAAAATACAATTTCGGCCAAACTGTGAAATTTTGGAACCTTAAAACCAGGCACTTAAGAGACTGCTTGACTGAACCAGGCATTTCGTCTGTAACATATATATTTTCACCATGTAAAAAGTGAAAACCCCAGTTGGAATTATTTTGAGAACTTACATAATTTTGTGTAAATAGTTATTGCCTATTTCCAATAATTATTTGGAGGGGAGCCTTAAAAAATTACATCCCTCCCCAAACCCCGTCTGAACGTTACATAATGACAAAGTATTTCAATTTTTTCGTAAAGACGCATGCGCATGATTTTAACATTCCTACTCACCGTCAGGGTTGAATTCAATTTCTTCACTCTGAAATGAATAAAATCACGCGGTTATCTAAATATTAACGATATATTTTGTTTAAAACATAATGATAAGAATGTCAAAAAAGATTTTGACAAGCCGAGACTTATAAATACAGTTGGAGCCTGTTAATTGCATAGCGAATTAATTTTCCAAAGAAAATCACGTGTTTTAGTGATTTATACGATTAACTGCTTTTAGTAATTAACCGCGTCGCGGATAACAGAGTTCCTCTGTACTCTATTTTCACTTTTACTGAAGCTGATTTTCAGCTAGACCGGAGACACCTTAAAATCGAAAAGGGCTCAGGGAGAACCCAGTCTCATGGTTAATTTAAATCATCAAATTCACACGTGCACTAATTTGGTAATTCACTTATTTGATACACTTCACTTGTCTTCTCGAGTGTTTTCCGAACCAAGAGAACTACTTTACTAGCCAATTTTTATGCAGTAAAACATCTAAATGCTTGTGTTTACAGAGGGGAACTAACCCAAGGCATAAATACTCAACAAGTCGCACTTACTTGCCACTTGAAAAAGGCTGTTATAAGCTTAGTTGTTAACGGTGTTCATACCGAAATGAAAGTCTTTTTTAAGAATTTCTTTGCATGCTTACGTTCAATTGTTTAATTATCTCAAGAAGAAAATATATATACTCAGCCTTAAGCACCTGAGGCATATTTGTCTGACAAACAATTAAAACACTTCACAGGGCCAGAACAGAACAAAAAGATTTATATATAGATATAACTAAAACTGAAAGTTTTGAACAAATGAAACGGCAGATCAAAATATCAAGAGAACTTGATGTGAAAAGAAAAAGGTTCTTGCTGAAAACAGAATTCTCGCAGTTCGGATTTACAAACCGTTAGTAAGATCCGCCTTAACAACTCCCCCCCCCCCCCCCGCCCACCCAGAAAAATAAATAAAAGACTTTTTTCACATCAATATTTTTTGTTAGACCCTCTGATCGCTGTCGTGCACAATACCTTCAATCAACAGGTAAACTATGACTTCCACAATGCACCCATTCGGTGTACGCATGGCCTTATGGTACCAGAGACTGAATATGTTCCGTATGATTATTTGTGGCTCGCATGATTGATTGATTGATTGATTCATTGGAATGCTTGCAATGACGGTAGCGTCAAGGTTAAAAAAATCGCGATACGTAATCTGCAGCCTGAGTTCATTTTTCTTTCTTTTTTTTTTTCTTCTTTTTTTTTTTTATTCTATCTGTAAACGTTCCAAAACAGTTTTTTTTTTAATTTCGCAAATCCCACAAAACAAAATTTGATGATTTGGATTTCCATTCATACATTCACGACAATCTCCTATTTTGTCCTTACAGATGTCGGCTCATCTACAAATTAACTTAACTGTTGCTATTATTTTCATCGACAAAAAAAAAAAAAAAAAAAAAAAAAAAAAAAAATGGAGTGAAGGATAAAATATCCAACACAGCAGCAGGTATAGAAGTGAAGGTATAAGTTACAATGAATTATATAATATTGCGCCGGATATACTGATTGTGCCACAGCAATGAATAACATTATTCGAACTTTATTTACTTGACTTCGTTTTCTCGGTTCAGTGTTGTCATACATTACAAACCTGCCATGCGCCAAAACTCATTTCTGAAGTAATAGCTGTAATTGCGGTAATTTTTTTTTAAACCTAACCTACGCCTCTTTACCCATTACAATTTCAAAATCAAAGGAAAAAGGTCACATGCAGAGATCTGTTGTAAAATAGTCATCAAACATCACATAAATATCTCTATTATCAGCGCCACTTATTAAATATTTGTAGCAAACTGTTTCCCATGCAAGTCTCATGATGTTATCTGACCTTTCTAAATTACTTCAAACATGACCCGAAACGCTCATACCCAAACTAACATGCATCTAAGATGTCCTCGTGGCTATTCAACAATTCTGCACTCTTCGAAATAACGAATCAAATTTTCTGGTACACACAATGGAAATTCATTGGGATTGCTGGAGAGGAGGGGGGAGCGGGGGGTGGCACCTTCACTTGAATTATGAGGCAATAAAATATGCAGATGAACAGAGAGAACCGTCAAAGCTACTTGCCTTTTCACCTGACAGATTACGGGCAGATCCTTGTAGTGTGAAGCCAAAAGTCCTCTTTTCTCGGCTTACTGTAATGATCCTTGGCCCTGACCGTCTCTCGCCCCTTTCATTTTCTTTATTTTCCTAATAATAATTTAAATTAAATAAAAACGATTACTCACATACCTTACTACTCAGTAAATGCCGGAACGGTTTCAAGGTATTTATTGGCTTAACCACTATATCCGGATTCTAGTCCACAAACCTTAACAACCAAAAACAACACCATCACCTCCCCCTTTTAAGACAATAACGGATCTTCAATCTACACTGTTACATGTATTTCTAAACGAAAAATCCTCGGTTTTTTCATAATAATATTTTAACTAACCGAAAGCTCGGCGCGTGACGCGGAATTTCTTTTATAAATTTTGCGTTACTTATAACACGCACCGAGTGATAATGCAGTGCGCTATAAAGAAATGACAAGTAAATTGTGCGTTATCTAACCGCGTACGAAACTTCGCTCGCCACCTGGACTCAAACGTTGCAGGTATAAGCCAGCGTGACGCTGACAAAGGCTTGGCGACGAAATGCTTTTTGCTTCGTGTATAAACGAGTGTCACCATGTAACATCCGGGCGGCGTCACAGTACAGGGGAGCATCTGGGATGCAAAAGTTTATATCCGTCCTGGCTTGATTTATGTGTTTTTGTTATAATGGGTCTTTTGGAAGGCCTATGAACTCACCGCTGTACAGTTTTGTTCACAGGCCGTTCACGAGTGTCCGAATCCAATACAGAGCACCCATACCCATGATCTAACCCTACCACATAAAAGAAGCAATTCACCGAGAGCACAGAACCCAATCGGAATCCAAGACGGCAGCCATTTGAGACGGCGGCCACTGTGACCTTGAAGTTGGGTAATGTAGAAAAAAATGATAATGTGTACCCACCCACTACTATAGGTTATCTATACACAAATGTCATAGGAAACGAATTATCAGGCTGGGAATAACAGTCGGCGATAGACGAACAGACAACACCCAAACCTATAGTACCCCTCCGCGGCTAACCCCGACTGGAACCCAACAAATGATAGACTTTCTACTGCTAGCCACCACAGCTTGTTCTTTTTGGGACATAAGGTATTTAATATCCAAGCAAGTGCAAGGTTCGCGCTGGATTCTCAGGAAAGTGAGTAAAAAATGAAAGTGTGACTCATTTGGGTCCAGAAAAACTCGGTGGGTTCCGAAAAAGTGAGTCATTTCGTAAAAAATGCCGAAAGAAGTGGACCAAAACCCGAAGTGGTCTCAATTTTTTAGGAATATAATATGATCCTCCTCTGAAACTTCGTAAAAATTTTTCTTTCAGGGTTTTTTGACCTGGTAAACTGCAATATTGACAGACATGCCGGAAATTTATCTGATAAAAACACCCACCTCAAGTGGCATTCCAGCCATTCTTCATTCATGAAAGTGCGAAAACACTGGATATCTACTCCGTTTCACTGTCTATCAAAGAAATGTTTCTCAAACATCGTGCGTACTCTTGACCTAGAAAGAAACTTACAACAATTAGAAAATACAAAGTGTTAACTAGAACAAGAACAACACGCCAGAAAATCACAAATCAAAGCGTCAAGTGGCCGTGACCCACCTGGCGATAACAACTGCATCAGACAAAATGGAACAGGAAAGGCTTCCACTTTTCAGGAACAACTGTCTCGGATTTTTATAGAACATTATAAAGCATATATACGCTGGTGCCTAGCCTAAAGTTTATGACGGATATTCAGCAAGAAAGTCATTGATAATCCCTATCAATTTGAGCTCTCAACGAATTTACCTTAGCTATAGTATAATTTCTTGGAATACTATACAATGTCCGGCATAACTTTCCACTCGAATCACCGTTTGTATGATCTTGTTCCACGGCACATGACGAGCACATGCGGGTCTTTACTGCGTTGGACTGAGAAGTACCAAAATGGTAAGGGGCTAACTTGGAGTCGGCAACATAACTAAACCCTTCCCTCACCAGTGTCAACCCAAAAAAAAAAACACAGGCACAAAACACACGACCGTCAACTTAAGAGTACAGACTCCCTATTACAAAGACATGGTCTGTCAAACTTCTTTTGTCTTGTGCACATACGAGGGAGTTAACATAAAAACAGAACAGCACATCGTACCTGGTTAAATTTCAAATTCATGTACCACCTGAAGATTATCATTGCCTATATTGCCTAAAATGAAAACTATTTAGTGGCTTCAAATTCATATACACTTAGGTTAACAGGCAAAATGTTGATTTTACAAAAAAAACTGATGCATTTTCAGTTTCATCAACTTCGATGTACCACTCCAATTCATGTTGCTTCAATTATATGTCCTGAAAGATACGCCACATAATGATAACGAAGCAGTTCCCAATTCGCAATGTTGCACAGTGAGATGAGATTATCGCTCTAACAGATACACTAAGTTATGGTAATGAGGAGCTGCACGTAGTCAATCACCACCAGGGCTGTTAAAAATTTCGAATTTTTGTCATGAAATCTGAAATTTTATAAATATTTCAGAAATTTCTCAAATATTTCAAGTGACGCCATTCTGATATCAGATGAATTCACAGCCTGGCTACACATATGGCTTTTATTTAAAATGGACATGAAATCTTACGCAAGTCAAAGTTCAATCAGATCTTGCAAAAAGGTCTTGGAAACAAACTGCGATCGTTTTGTTTGTGCATCAAGTAAATTTTACTGTCTCAGTTCAGAGCTCGCCGTTTTGCTGTCCATTAGTATGGACAGTTTATCAGATTCTCATAAGGTGACAGTTTATATGAAGGTCTGATCACTTCATTTTGGAATTCTTACGTAGATGTGCAGCCAGCCTGTTGTTAAGCAACTATTCATTTAAAGGAATCTTTAACTCCTAGAAAGTTGAAGCTTTGCAACGGGTAAATCTGAACTATGAAAGATTAAACGAATCAGAAATAAAGACACGCCACACTGGCCAAAAACAGTGTTTTGGTGAGGGGAGGTTTCATTGCAATGACTAGGATCTGCAAAACTGATCAGGAAAACTTCGATGAGACTAAAAATGTAAACACAAAGCATTTACATTTAGGCGAAATGCAGAGTTGAAATAGTTTATACAAGCCCCGGTCACCACATGGCACACTAAAATAGCTGCAAGCAAAAACTGCTTGGAATCGCGCCTTGTATTTTGGCAGACTTGAAACTAACATTTGACAACTTTTGTGACTTTTTTCTAGTGCCTCCTGTGCATACCGTAAAATAAAGAATTCAGGCACTAAAATATATGTACAAAAGATGCTTGGAATCACACCCTTACAATTTTGGTACACTGAAAACTGAAATTTCTTTTCTTACTGTCTTGTGTACAATACGAACATACGGATTCTCCAACTGTGAACTCCTATAAACAGAAAAAAAACATGGCAGTCCAAACGCCGCTTCTGGGGGGAAGCCATCATGGTCAAAATGATCGTACCACAAGGCATTCTTCCGTGATAACACCGATGTGGTTCTTGTGCTCGATTAAAACTTGGCATTATTAAAAGATGACAAGATGGAAAGCAACCCATTTCAGAACCTACCAACAACTTAACTAGGATGCAGGTAAAATTTTAGACACATGTCAAGGTTTTGCATAAAGTTACACCTTTTTTGAAAAGGAAATTATGGACCGATTATTCATTATTTTTGTCCGGTAGGATTTCTTATTGTATCTCAGTTCGTCGAAATTGGTGATGAAACTGACAATGCGCCAGCTACTCAGGACACATCGCTTGTGCCTGTGATTCCATGTTTTTTGTTTTTTTAACTAGAAGCCACGCAAATCACTAAATGCACTCATTATAAACTTATGACAATCCTTGCATCTGACAGATAAATCTGCAATTTAACCAATTATGAGACACTGTGCAATTTTGATGTTACTTGCCTCGTTATTCATGTAATGCTAACTGATGTTTATTTTTACTGTTCCATGCCAATGACGTGCTCGAACAATTCTGACCAATTTTCAATAAACTAATAAAACAAGAATTTTCTGAGATGCGGCATAGGCAGCGCGGTCAAATGTTAGCTGTTGTTGTAGGTGATAATGGGTCATTCTTTAACCTGTTCCCAAAAAAATCATCCCTTTTTCTCAGTACAAAATTTGTACTGAGAAAATTTATGATTTCTTGTTACTTGACAATAAAAATTGTGCACCGTAATTTATAATTTGTCCATTTATGTGAGGCACTCTTTCTAAAATAACACCATTGGCCCACGTTGTGCGCCGAGATTAGCGAAACTGATGTCAATGACACGTTCTATTGTAGGAACTATGACCCTTGCTGTCATAGACATAGGAAGACCGCAAGAGTCCTCTAGGACTACAAGAAACGGATCATTACGAGTACAGTTGTGTAAGCTTAAGTTACCATGGGTTTTCTGGCCCAAGCATTGCAGCCATGTTGTCACTGGCGAAACCTAGTCGCTGGGATCATTTCTCGAGAAACATATCCCCCGAAATCCTGGATTAACCAGAAAATGAGAACTGGCGAATTACTCGTAACGGGCGACACCAGTGAGTTGCCCCCTCCCCCATCCTCGTACAGTCATGAATCATTTACTTTTGGCTCCACTGTCTACTCAGAAGAAAATCAGTTGTTTAGAGAGCCCGCCAATTCATTAACGTTACGTTGTGATACATTCTTATGAATAAAATCCTTTAAAGTTGTTATCTTTTATTTTTCTTTATAAAAACAAAAGGCACGGGTATGACCTAATTAACACGAGCAGTTCTCATTGGCCCAAAATAAAAGAGAATATTTCAATAAAATAGAATAAAAGGCAAGATGAAATTATTACTACTAAACTATAATTTAAATAATTACAAAATATAAATGTTTTATGTTATTTGTTTATTTATTTGCATAAATAGCAGGAGAAAAGTCTCAATTATAGCTCAGGATAAAAATTACAGTAAACTGGTTACTGACAACTACATTGGTAAATTGATACCAACCGGCAATCTAAAGTAGTTTGTTGTTGACGACACTTGCCAGTCTAAAGGAGAATTTCTTAAGATTAATTACTCAATTATTGATAGATGTCTTTATTTTCATGTCAATGTGCGTTAATTAACGTTCAGTGAGTTGAATGTTTAATTGTGCTAACTGGTTTAAGTACTGAATTAGTGACATAATGATAATATCGAAAAGAGAGATTCAAGCATTTTAGCGACTGTCAGCCGCAGTGGCATTAGGTACTTGTTAATGACTGTGTCCATAATGAATTAACATTTGCTATTTTATTTCGAATAATATAAGAACTTGGTAATGATCTGATCACGAAATTTGATTGTTATTGTCAGTGTCACCTCCCGAGATCTTGACCATGCTACGCGCACCTTACAGGGGCCCTACACCACTCTTCGGTGTCTCGCGAAGGGATGAGGATGGTAAGGTAAAAACAACCGTGATGCAAACAACACCAAACTGACTCTGCCAATACAATGTCACCCGAGGTGTTAAAATTGGAAGTTTGCAAGTTATTGCTTTCAAATAATCCAAAAAACTATTTTAGGGACGCCCAGTATTCCCTTCCAACAAATACCAACTTCAAAGGTTGTGCCACATGCTTCACTTGTTCGATTGTAATTTTCAGTTGACTCTGCAGCAAAAGTTTTGCGAATATAACTAGAACTATTATTTTGCATATGCCTAGAGTGTAATGTCTGAGAAACAATATAAACAGGTGCTTCTGCATCGGAAAGCGTCATCCCTCAGTCCCATCCATATGAGCGATACCAGACACATAGAACGCGACCCGCCATCACCGGCCGGTTTTTTTAAGTTCAGAGAACTATTTTCATATGGCTTCGTTCTTGCTCAGAAACGACGTAGAGGGGCAAAACGTCGAACACTCAACATGGTCACAACAAAAGGAATTAGGTCACAAACTGCACGTCACGTGTTGAAAACTATGGTCTGAAATTAAATAAAGTTGGCATTTATCAAAGTAACCTGTATATTAACATTTGTGATGATTTTTGAGGTACGTCTGAGTTTTTAAGTGGTGGTGGAAATGTATAGCATCAAGCTGTCGAATATTTTCATGGAAGGAGGCATTTGCCGAAAAAATATTCGAATGTTCTTCGTCCATGTTTTTGTCCATAATGCAATGACATGGCGAAAAATCACATTTTTAATACACATTATGTATCACTTGACAGAGTACTGCAATGTAGCATGTTATTATTTTCACCAAAGACTTTATTTAACTTGGCAAAAGGGGGACTTGTATTTTACTCTAAAATTACTTTTGCTAAATCAAATTTTCTTTAAATAACACTATTTCAAAATAGCACAATGAACTCTAAGCTAAGATTATATCTCTGATACACTAAGTTATGGTAATGAGGAGCTGCACGTAGTCAATCACCACCAGGGCTGTTAAAAATTTCGAATTTTTGTCATGAAATCTGAAATTTTATAAATATTTCAGAAATTTCTCAAATATTTCAAGTGACGCCATTCTGATATCAGATGAATTCACAGCCTGGCTACACATATGGCTTTTATTTAAAATGGACATGAAATCTTACGCAAGTCAAAGTTCAATCAGATCTTGCAAAAAGGTCTTGGAAACAAACTGCGATCGTTTTGTTTGTGCATCAAGTAAATTTTACTGTCTCAGTTCAGAGCTCGCCGTTTTGCTGTCCATTAGTATGGACAGTTTATCAGATTCTCATAAGGTGACAGTTTATATGAAGGTCTGATCACTTCATTTTGGAATTCTTACGTAGATGTGCAGCCAGCCTGTTGTTAAGCAACTATTCATTTAAAGGAATCTTTAACTCCTAGAAAGTTGAAGCTTTGCAACGGGTAAATCTGAACTATGAAAGATTAAACGAATCAGAAATAAAGACACGCCACACTGGCCAAAAACAGTGTTTTGGTGAGGGGAGGTTTCATTGCAATGACTAGGATCTGCAAAACTGATCAGGAAAACTTCGATGAGACTAAAAATGTAAACACAAAGCATTTACATTTAGGCGAAATGCAGAGTTGAAATAGTTTATACAAGCCCCGGTCACCACATGGCACACTAAAATAGCTGCAAGCAAAAACTGCTTGGAATCGCGCCTTGTATTTTGGCAGACTTGAAACTAACATTTGACAACTTTTGTGACTTTTTTCTAGTGCCTCCTGTGCATACCGTAAAATAAAGAATTCAGGCACTAAAATATATGTACAAAAGATGCTTGGAATCACACCCTTACAATTTTGGTACACTGAAAACTGAAATTTCTTTTCTTACTGTCTTGTGTACAATACGAACATACGGATTCTCCAACTGTGAACTCCTATAAACAGAAAAAAAACATGGCAGTCCAAACGCCGCTTCTGGGGGGAAGCCATCATGGTCAAAATGATCGTACCACAAGGCATTCTTCCGTGATAACACCGATGTGGTTCTTGTGCTCGATTAAAACTTGGCATTATTAAAAGATGACAAGATGGAAAGCAACCCATTTCAGAACCTACCAACAACTTAACTAGGATGCAGGTAAAATTTTAGACACATGTCAAGGTTTTGCATAAAGTTACACCTTTTTTGAAAAGGAAATTATGGACCGATTATTCATTATTTTTGTCCGGTAGGATTTCTTATTGTATCTCAGTTCGTCGAAATTGGTGATGAAACTGACAATGCGCCAGCTACTCAGGACACATCGCTTGTGCCTGTGATTCCATGTTTTTTGTTTTTTTAACTAGAAGCCACGCAAATCACTAAATGCACTCATTATAAACTTATGACAATCCTTGCATCTGACAGATAAATCTGCAATTTAACCAATTATGAGACACTGTGCAATTTTGATGTTACTTGCCTCGTTATTCATGTAATGCTAACTGATGTTTATTTTTACTGTTCCATGCCAATGACGTGCTCGAACAATTCTGACCAATTTTCAATAAACTAATAAAACAAGAATTTTCTGAGATGCGGCATAGGCAGCGCGGTCAAATGTTAGCTGTTGTTGTAGGTGATAATGGGTCATTCTTTAACCTGTTCCCAAAAAAATCATCCCTTTTTCTCAGTACAAAATTTGTACTGAGAAAATTTATGATTTCTTGTTACTTGACAATAAAAATTGTGCACCGTAATTTATAATTTGTCCATTTATGTGAGGCACTCTTTCTAAAATAACACCATTGGCCCACGTTGTGCGCCGAGATTAGCGAAACTGATGTCAATGACACGTTCTATTGTAGGAACTATGACCCTTGCTGTCATAGACATAGGAAGACCGCAAGAGTCCTCTAGGACTACAAGAAACGGATCATTACGAGTACAGTTGTGTAAGCTTAAGTTACCATGGGTTTTCTGGCCCAAGCATTGCAGCCTGGTTGTCACTGGCGAAACCTAGTCGCTGGGATCATTTCTCGAGAAACATATCCCCCGAAATCCTGGATTAACCAGAAAATGAGAACTGGCGAATTACTCGTAACGGGCGACACCAGTGAGTTGCCCCCTCCCCCATCCTCGTACAGTCATGAATCATTTACTTTTGGCTCCACTGTCTACTCAGAAGAAAATCAGTTGTTTAGAGAGCCCGCCAATTCATTAACGTTACGTTGTGATACATTCTTATGAATAAAATCCTTTAAAGTTGTTATCTTTTATTTTTCTTTATAAAAACAAAAGGCACGGGTATGACCTAATTAACACGAGCAGTTCTCATTGGCCCAAAATAAAAGAGAATATTTCAATAAAATAGAATAAAAGGCAAGATGAAATTATTACTACTAAAGTATAATTTAAATAATTACAAAATATAAATGTTTTATGTTATTTGTTTATTTATTTGCATAAATAGCAGGAGAAAAGTCTCAATTATAGCTCAGGATAAAAATTACAGTAAACTGGTTACTGACAACTACATTGGTAAATTGATACCAACCGGCAATCTAAAGTAGTTTGTTGTTGACGACACTTGCCAGTCTAAAGGAGAATTTCTTAAGATTAATTACTCAATTATTGATAGATGTCTTTATTTTCATGTCAATGTGCGTTAATTAACGTTCAGTTAGTTGAATGTTTAATTGTGCTAACTGGTTTAAGTACTGAATTAGTGACATAATGATAATATCGAAAAGAGAGATTCAAGCATTTTAGCGACTGTCAGCCGCAGTGGCATTAGGTACTTGTTAATGACTGTGTCCATAATGAATTAACATTTGCTATTTTATTTCGAATAATATAAGAACTTGGTAATGATCTGATCACGAAATTTGATTGTTATTGTCAGTGTCACCTCCCGAGATCTTGACCATGCTACGCGCACCTTACAGGGGCCCTACACCACTCTTCGGTGTCTCGCGAAGGGATGAGGATGGTAAGGTAAAAACAACCGTGATGCAAACAACACCAAACTGACTCTGCCAATACAATGTCACCCGAGGTGTTAAAATTGGAAGTTTGCAAGTTATTGCTTTCAAATAATCCAAAAAACTATTTTAGGGACGCCCAGTATTCCCTTCCAACAAATACCAACTTCAAAGGTTGTGCCACATGCTTCACTTGTTCGATTGTAATTTTCAGTTGACTCTGCAGCAAAAGTTTTGCGAATATAACTAGAACTATTATTTTGCATATGCCTAGAGTGTAATGTCTGAGAAACAATATAAACAGGTGCTTCTGCATCGGAAAGCGTCATCCCTCAGTCCCATCCATATGAGCGATACCAGACACATAGAACGCGACCCGCCATCACCGGCCGGTTTTTTTAAGTTCAGAGAACTATTTTCATATGGCTTCGTTCTTGCTCAGAAACGACGTAGAGGGGCAAAACGTCGAACACTCAACATGGTCACAACAAAAGGAATTAGGTCACAAACTGCACGTCACGTGTTGAAAACTATGGTCTGAAATTAAATAAAGTTGGCATTTATCAAAGTAACCTGTATATTAACATTTGTGATGATTTTTGAGGTACCTCTGAGTTTTTAAGTGGTGGTGGAAATGTATAGCATCAAGCTGTCGAATATTTTCATGGAAGGAGGCATTTGCCAAAAAAATATTCGAATGTTCTTCGTCCATGTTTTTGTCCATAATGCAATGACATGGCGAAAAATCACATTTTTAATACACATTATGTATCACTTGACAGAGTACTGCAATGTAGCATGTTATTATTTTCACCAAAGACTTTATTTAACTTGGCAAAAGGGGGACTTGTATTTTACTCTAAAATTACTTTTGCTAAATCAAATTTTCTTTAAATAACACTATTTCAAAATAGCACAATGAACTCTAAGCTAAGATTATATCTCTGAACGAATTTTATTATGATTGATATATATTATTTATTGTGTACCATTTAGCACCTGGGTGTATCAGCATTCAAGTTCTGATGCTCGGCGACATTATTTACTGTAAATGACAATGTTGCGATAGCATGGCAAGCGTAACTTAACGAAATATACTTTGACTATTTAGTTGTCCATACAAGTTATGTCAAATTTGGAAGCAAGGGAGACAGTTTAAAGTGGGTTATCGCAGGGTCAAGAATTGGATAACAAGAACCAGATAACGGTGTATACAGCGTAATGCATCTGATCACGAACAGTGAAAGTATTTCAAAATTACCACAGGAGACAATGTATAATCTATCGGATGTGAGTTTTAATGTCAAAAATATCGGCTTGTAGACTACGAAGCCATCACTTTTCCAATGTATTAACATTGGTTATCGTGATCCATAATAATAAAAATATTTTGTGGAACAAATAGCACCACATGGGTACCCTTACCAGGTGCCCGGTTACTATGTTTACAATGCCGATCAACCAACCGACCAATCAGCGTCGATGCAGTTTTTGTCATGTGAACGAACCATTCCCAATTTTTTGCGATCCGAATAACAGCCGATTTTTTCCGGTGTAAATTTTGTTAAAATCACGGATCAAAAATCAAGATCAATGCATACTTTTTGGATATTATTTACCCTGGGTATTATTTCTACGTATAATGTAATTTTTTTCTGGCTACGGGTACGTTTTGAATGGTTTTGCTGGCATTGCTGATTCCTACACGTGATAGTTCTGGGCTTTGTCAGACCGCCTTTCGTTCGGTAAATGCTTCCCTGCCATCACAACGTAGTTTAGATTATGTATAATAGACAGTAAAATGGTTTCTGGGCGATTTTCTCAGTTTCCATTTCAAGGGTTTCTCTCATGGTCAGCAAATAGTTTGCATTGAGTCAGCTATGCAAACAGGAAAGTTTCAACTTTCCACCTTCCTTCGTCCCTTCTGCCAGCAATAGGGTATTTCAGGAAGGTCGGATACGCAATTTCACGGGTTTAGGAAGTCTTGCCTTCCATTTCTTCGATACCGTAGCAACCCTCTTTGGGGAGTTGCATACACTATCTCTTTCTGTTGATAAACACGCCAGCATTTACTCTTGTGACGATTTATCACGGTATGGAGCAGTGCACATATGACTCGGTGAAGAATCGATCATGTGGGCGTTACAGTGGCGTCGTTACTGTAGCGGGTAAGACAACCCGACAATGTGACGGGTCGTCGCAACATCAACATGGTGATAGCAGGTCAGCCTCATGCTGACCTGGTACGAGGTCAGCATGAGGCTGTTTCCCTTTGCAACCTATTACAACATGTTCGTTATGACCCGTGGCAGTGACGGGTACAACACATGCATGTGTTCGTCGTTTGTTGCTTGTTGTCCCTGCAGCAACTTGCTGTGATCACGAGTCGTGTTTGTGACGACTCGCTGTGATTAGTGGTCCTGTTTGTCACAACTACCTGTGTTTCTGGTTTGTGTTGGCAGCGACTCGCTGTGTTTACAACGACTCACTGTGCCCGCGAGTCGTGTCTGTGACGACTTGCTACGCTCATTGCTGTATTTACAGCCACTTTGCACAATGGCTTGCTGCTGCAGCGGCTTGTGTCTGTTACGGTACGTGACTGCGATGGATTACCACGCGACTGGATTGTGTTTGCAGCGGCTCGGTCACGTGACACACGTTGTGGTGACAGGTATTAGTGTCTGCTTGTATCTTACTCTGTGTGCTTTATTTTTTAATCAGATTAATGATGTATAACGAATATTTTTTTTGTATTTTATCATTAATATATCCTGTTTTACAGTATGTTATCAGCGACTACCATATACTTACATGCTTGTTTTGCTTGTACACTCGCTGACAATCCCGGAATCCTGTACTCAAATCAAACTTACTGTTGATCCGCATTCACGATGCACTGCCTGTTTGCGTCGCTGGGGGATTCAGCCACGCACGTTCGATAATAGTGAATGCGATAAGTGCGATTAGTGCAAGCATTTGGATGATTCGGCTTTTTTCCTTTTGCTGCAACAGCAAGAGTCTACCAGAGTCCGTACTAGTGGCCGCAAACGTTCTAAGGCTGATCAATCTTCTGCATCGATACAATCGCTTTAACCTTTTGCACTGCCTTCGGCGGTTAGATCGGATACGGATGCACAGGATACGATGCCATCGGTGAAACTTAATCCTAACATTATTCCGTTGCCTCTTGTGGATTCTGTGGTGTCGTCACAGCCGGTGTGTATTGTACAGCAGGATCAAGGGGATGTGACGTCGCCTTTGGGAACTTCAGTAGTAACTACAACACCTGTTTTGCAAGCTCCCGTTCACAATGGAGACGAATGCAGTTGCGCATGGGGTTTTGGTGCAACAGTTGCCTACTACTAAGGACTTGGATATTGCTGTTTCTACAGCTGTGAAACATGCTTTACAGCTATGAAACATGTCTTCACCGCAACTGTGGCCGTTAAAGAAGTTTGCTTTAAGCTTTAATTGCATCCGTACAAGTTGCGCCACGCTTCAGATGAGGAGCTTAAGATGCTACGCAGCCTTGCCTCTTAGTTACGATTGGTGCCTTCGGCAACATCGCGACTAAATTCAGGCCCGTCGGCCACTATTACGACTGAGCCATTGTCACCAAAGGAGTTGCAGTCACCGCCGCTTTCTCTTATTGCTCCTATTCAGCTATTGATGGAAAATACGCGTAGTGTGCGGCAAAAGGCAGTTTATGAGTCTTCTTCCGCCTCTCCAGCTGACAATACTTCATCGAAGGAAGACGAATCGCGTATCACTCAAATTATTGCGGTCAGTGTGCAGGCGTCACCACTTCAGGCTACCGCTTTGCGACCTGCTCCCCTGGTTTTTACTCAGGCTACCTCATCAGACTTTGCATTCTGTGGCATACCAGGATTCATCGCGGGAGGAATACAAGCCTTTTAGGTCGGTGCGCACTCCACTTGTTTTTGGACAGTGCGGTATTGCACATGGTATAATACACTATTGCCGCGGGTCGACAACAAGTGTAGTACTCCCACGCCCCCAGGGAATAAGAAGAGGCATCAAATGTGGACCTTCCGGCAGCGGACTTCTCGCTTAAAGACATTTCGAAATTCATTGCCGATAACTCTGCTGCTACGTTAACGACTTTGCAACCACAGGTTACTAGACCGTCTCTGTTTTTACATGACTTTGACCATAGCTCCCTGTGTCGCCAATGTTCTTCAGTCAAATGACAGAGTTTGCAAATTCAACCATTCATGTATAAAAAGGATATGACTCTCTGGTTTCCCAAGGTCAATTCGGATTCAAGCGTGCCCTTAGTGGAGCGTCACTGTCGTTTTTGGAGAAGGTTTCCAGGAAGAGCAAGCGTACTCTTTCCTTCAAGGATGCGACGTTCTAAGCACTGGGAAAGCTCGTCGACCCCGGTACCAACGTGCTATTTGATCAAGTGTCTGATTCAGTGGTAGCTGCGTCCTCAGATTCGCTGAAGTTGAATGCGTATTTACTGTCGTTGCTCGTGGTTCTTCATAGAGATCAAATCCTATCGCAGTCAAGCATCAGGCAGAAAGGCGCAAGGAAGCTTTGCTTCTCAACATATTCATGGGCATTCGGACCTATTTTCGCAGGAGCTGCTTAAGAATGCGATTGAAGTGGCAGGGGTTAGATCACAAAATGCATTAATGCACAAGACTTTAACACCACATACCACTCCAGCGAAGCAGTGGCACCTCGCCGTCCACCCGATAGCTACTCCGCGGAACAGGCCCGGTTCGATCCCAGTGTCGACACCCTAACCCAAGAAGTAAAGGTTGGACACGAAAAAGCAGGCTGCCACTCCTAAGCAGAGGTAGCAGCCAATCAAAGTATCAGACACAGATCGCACGAGGATCTCTGCCAGATTCTTTAGGTTTCTGCGAAGAATTGATAGGTCAGTGCCGCGAATCGAACTTAAATTTGCGCGTATAGGGAAAGCTAGAGAATTCTTAGCAAGCTTTTCAAGTACTGGGAGCTCCCACAAGTGTAGTCTGGTGTTGCGCTGGGGTTATTCCTTACCGTTTGCAAAGGGCTGGTTGGGTGCAACAGATTGTCAAGATCTGATACATATAAGGGCTATAGAAAAGATGCCGATAGACACTCCCGCGCTTTTTCAGTCGCGTCTTCCTCGTACCGAAAAGTCAGTCGGTGCATGTCTTGTCATAGACTTGTCACATCTCAATCAATTCCTTTACCTCACACCGTTCATGATTGATACTCCCTAGTTGATCAAATCTACCCTAAGTCTGAGCATGTGTGTGGTATTTGTGGATTTTCCGATGTATATCTACTCGTTCCGATGCACCAGGCGTTGCGTCGTTTTCTCGCCTTCACGGTAGTGGATCAGAGTTATTGATTTCTCGCCCTACCATTCGGATTGTCAACGGCACCATTTGTTTTTACACGGCAAGTAGGATTGCTGCTGTTTCAATATCTCGACGATTTATTGTTAGTAGGGGCCGACAAGCAGTTGCTTCAGCCAAGCTGGATCTTCTGTTTTGCCGGGGCGGGGTTCTGGGGTTGCTGGTCAATCACAACAAGTCCGAGTTGGTTACAGGCCAGAAAATAGAGATTCTGGGAGAGTTGTTTGATTTTGTCCGCTTCAGAGCTTTTCCTACACAAAGCCGAGTTCGGAAAATAATGTCACTCATTGGCAAGGCTGTGTCTACACCCAACCCTTGGGTTGCACAACTAGAGTCTCTTCTAGGTTTGTTAGTAGCAACGAAAAAGACGGTCGAGCTGGGCAGGTGTCATTTTCGGGAGTTTCAGCGTGTGGTCCTGAAGGCTGTGCGTCGGGGCAGGTTACTGGGTCATCACATTAGGTTGTCGTTAATGGCTCTCAGGGATCTAGACTGATGGTTGTGTCAATCCGATCTGTTGGTTGGAGTACCTTTTTCTGTCCCAGCTCCATCGAAGCAAGTGCAGCCGGATGCTTCTTGCTCCGGATGGGGTGTCGTATTTCAGAGTCATATGTTAAAGGGTGCCTGGTCCAGCCACGAACGGAGGTTGCATAACCATGTGCTGGAGATGAAAGCGGTTTTGATGGCTTGTCAAACCCTACAATTATTTCTCGACGGTCACGTGGTTCAGTTTCTGATAGACCATCAGACGGTTGTGTCGTATTTGCCCAAACAGAGCTGCACGCGCTTACCCATGTTGTCTCGTCTCACCAAACAGGTCTTGTTGTTTGCTCCGGATTGTGGTTTTGGTTTTTAGCCCTCTCACATTGCACACAATCTGAATGTTTCGCTGGATTGTGTCGCAATCTCCCTGAGGTCCACCTCAGGTCGATCTCTTTGGCAATCGACTGAATCACAGTCTTCCGGCGTACGTGTCTTCGTGTCCAAATTGGCGGCAATAGTGATCGATGCGTTGCTGCGTCAATGGCCCGCGCAGATGTTGTTTGTATCTCACATCGCCACTTTTCTATCAACTCTATCAGTTTGGACAAGTTGTTTATCCTGAAGCTGTGTTTCTCGTTGTGTTGGCATTGGATAAACGCCGCGGTGAAATACATCAAGAAAACCATACTGTTAGCATATGATGACATAATTAAAGAGCCTGAGGAAACGATTGTCAATTAAAGCTCATCAGGTCAGACATGCGGCTCACTCCTTGCGTAATGTGTTTTTGTGGGTTGGCTGGTGGGCGTCGCCTAAAACATTTAATAAACACTATTTGCTAGAATATACAAATATACAAAACAGTCTTGGTCTGTTTGTTGCTGCTGAATCAGTGATTCAAAATAGTCCTCCTTCTTGCCGAACTCCCAGCAGTCTGGTGGAAAGAAGCCTTACAATAAGAAAAAGAATAAATAGACTTGAGCCGTAGCCCGGACCTGCAGCGCCAGCATGTCAACGTGTCTATCACGTGAATGGTCTCCTGCCGTCCCGACAATTGCAGTTGTACTATGGTCTTGTTTTTAACAGTGCGGTGTTGCACATGGTATAATACGCTACGGCGGCTGGTCAGCAACAATTGTAGTGCACTGTTTGTAAGTTTCTCGTTCTCTTCTCTTTGTGAAGAGAGGGGGAACGCTCGATCGTATGATAATATTACCTTGTCGAGCTATCTTTCTATCGTTCACAATGGGCATTTCGTGATGAAACAAAACTGAATATTGTTAATTGCTACTGAATAGACAGTACGCGTGAGACTCCGCTGAAATTAAAAGAATAAATAGAATTTAGTTCGTTCATTTCTGCCTTTCGTATGGGATAATATCTTGTAGACAGCGTATCAACCAGTTCGTATCAACTGGGTATTCAATTCCCACCGCCAGTTCGAGTTTCCCATAGTGAAGGCTTCGTAGTCTACAAGCCGATATTTTCCACATTAAACACTCAAATTGGACCCACCAACCTCCCCATCAATTGGAGTCGTCTGGTACAATAAGTTGGGTATGGCTCCTTCACATGACAGGAAATGCACGACGTTGATTGGTCGGTTGATTGACAGGCTTTGTAAACATAGCAACAGGACACTTGATAAGGGTATCCGAGTACTGTTATTTGTTCCACAAAAAATCGCGATAACCAGTGTTAAATACAATGGAAAACCCCATAGGTACCTCAATAGTGGTGGTGGCTTCTACGTCTACAAGACATATTACTCATAACAATGAGTATTACGAAATTAAATACCTCAAATTCAGAGATATTTAATAACTTTGCATTGCGATTGATATTTTCTACAAGCATTTATAGGTTGAAATTTGAATAAACAGCATAAAGCACTGTGATTTGTAGCCCTTTAAAAGATCACATGGGCAAGTTTTGACTCAACGTCTATTACAAATATCAGGTGATAATGTTTAAAAAGTCGCCGATAAGCATGGAATATTTTGCTTTATAAAAATCAAATATTTCCACACAGCAACTATATGAATATTATACAGATACCAAATGTCGATATAAGATTTTTTCGCTCTGTTTTTTCTTCATGTACACAATTTTTTTCTACAGGCACATCAATTTTTTTATTGCATGTTTTCAACCTGTGCTTTAAAAACCTTTTTTTTTTGCTGATGAAATTTTAAATATAACCTGAGGTAAAAGCAACCTTAGATACATTAATTTTTTGGCAGGCCTCTGGCGTCATGTATCATATTTGTTCCTTGAAACAGGCTGGAAATAAAAGATACGTTATCACAATCCAAAATGTCCAAAATTTTCAGTATACGAAGAAAGATCTGACTAAAGAGCTAGGATCACTTACAACACTAATAAGCAATAATCATAATAAAAACTTAGTAAACAGTAATTACATACTCAAATTGGTGTCCTCTGAGTGCTTTATTGTTGCAAATTTAAATACCAAAATGTTGTTTTATGCGCTGTATTGAATTTCTGAACTTCCAAGCTTTACACATACTAAACTTAAAAATGCTGTGTAAAAATAATTTAGGTTGACGAGTTTCTGACGTGTTTGTTTGACGAAAAGGAGTTTCTGACTTCTTAACAGTTTTGAAAGGCTGAACCTTTTCGATGTTCTCTCCTCCAAGGCTTTGAAAATATATTTTTCAATGAACGCAACGTCGAGCATGAGTGCTATGTTCTGTTAAAGCCAGTGAATTTCATCAGTCATAGGATGAAACACTTGTGCAATCCGTTTCATCTGGACACAAAATGCAGAGCATTGGTATCAATGCACATTACCCTATCTTGATTATGAATGAGCAAATTGCAAGGTTAGCCCGTTATTTGAGTCCAGACACATGGCAGCGTATCTCCAAAACTTTTCTTGACTCTACGTCAAAACCACACAGCTACCTACTGCAAAATTCAAAACCGAATATACATGAACATATGCAGGCGCGTACTGGCCGCTGTAAAATAAAATACAATAAATCACAACCCACAAGTTGTCAAGAGGAAAGACTGACAACAATGTGTCGAAAAAGTACCTGCAAGCCAAAATTTTCTCGTTTTAGGCAAAAAGTGGATCTCGAAGTTGCAACATACTCCTCTGTTGATTTGCATTTGAGCAAATAAAAAGTATGCGTATTAGCGACCAAAACAGTGATTATCATAGAGGAACAGAAAATGCCACCCAACACGGGAAATTTATACAAATTATTGCCATATTGTCGCTTCCTTTATTAAACACGCTTCTAAAATAAAGTTTACAAAGAACCATTTCTCGTTTTAGGCAAAAAGTGGATCTCGAAGTTGCAACACACTCCTCTTCTGAGTTGCATTTGAGCAAATAAAAAGTCTGCGTATTAGCGAATAAAACAGTGATTGTCATAGACCAACAGAAAATTGTCACTCAACACAGGAAATTTATACAACTTATTGCCGCATTATCGCTTCCTTTATTAAACACGCTTCTGAAATAAAGTTTAAAAAGAAATTGGACATCATTCTAGAAGACAAGTACCATTCACCACATTTTCAATCCAAAGAAGGAAAAGCCTCGGAAATTATAACATGTCTTTTCAAAACGGACTGCATCAAGAAAAGATATTGAAGTGAAACAACATACTCGGTTAATTAGTGATTTTATACACATACCAGTTTCAAAAGCCAGGTTCAAAACCTAGCAGGAATGTTTTGTCTAGCACTTACCTAATATTTAACAAGAACAACAAGAAAACATAATACTTACAAACCTAAACGGTATGGTGTGACTTTGTCTCCTCGACTGGGATTGATCACGAATGATGGTGCCGTAGTCATATGGTCCAAAGCAGCAAATTTTCGAAACTAAGTATGTTTTATAGATAGATGTCATTTATGTAAGAAGTTGTGGCAACGAATATTGGCCTTCTTTTGGCGTTATTTGTAAAAAAAGACCATATTTCAAGACTTTGAAGCACTTAACCAGAGATGGATACCTTTCCTTTTCTCATTTGATTCGCTGTGCAAGTGTATCCTTGCGAGGGTAGTGTTATTGAGGAAGAATGATCTGAAAAGGACTTATGGAGTTAGCAACATCGTTCTTCACTTCATTATTTAGTACTACCTGCAAGAACATTTTTCACAACATAGTTTCGGTATTTCATGTCACATTAATGTATTAAATTTATCTCGAGGTATACACTCGAGGTACACACTCGATGACATCTGATTTTGAGATGATTACAGTGGATTCGAGACTGACGTTGGATTGCATACTGACACATTTTGAAGCTATAGAAAGCAATGTAAAGACTTACGCATTTAAAAATGCATCACTGGCGTCTGTAAAGGTCATCTGTAAACTGCATTTTCGTCCGAAAGACTATGAAGCTTTATACGAGCACCGGAACCGCTTTTAATACCATTACTGGAATAAAAAATAAATATTCTATGCCTTGTTGTAAAGGATAACGAATGCTGTTTAATTTTGGATTAGGATCTTTTCTGAGTAAACTGGCTAGAAAAACAATTCTACAGCTCAATCAAAACATTCGGTTACCTGTACTTGAAGCCACTTAAGGAATACTGAATGATATGCTTAGGGGATCGATGATGCCACTCGAAAACGCTCAGTAGAAAACACACACTAAGAAGCCACCTCTAAACATGTTTTTACTCCTCCGTCAAAATAGGACTACATTGGCTTGCAGAGTATGCATAAGCAGCAACAACATTGGGTACATTTAGCATGGTCAACTCGCTGCCACATTACACAAAAGTGTTCTTCAACTGTCAACAAAGTATGCGATTGGTGTATAAATACGCACCCAAAGAAATGGATCTGTATGGTTCCGTATCTTCTTAACAAAGAGATTTCATAATCAGCTTTTGTTCTAAAGCTGGTTAAGCCATGCTAGAAGAAGTAACATTATACAACAAGAGTTTTCTACACCAGCGATGACGAAAGTGTGGATTTGATTGCTTTTCTACGCATTTACTTATTTTAGATATGAAAGCACCATTCCAATAGCATTGGTATTAAGACACGGATTAGCTGACAAAAATCGAAGTTCATACTCATAGCAGCTGCTGGAGAAAGTGTGAGCTTTAATTGAAGATATGCTGATTCTGCTGTTGTCAAGGATTGTTTCAAGGAATGAAAAGGTCACATTGAGAGTATTGATAAGCTCAGTTTTTCGATAATAACTTCAAGATAAAAGAATTACATTGTATAAATTTGCATCTCTGTCTGCACACCACTGTGTGCATTTTACAGTACTTCATGTCAGGAGTTATAGGACAGAAAAACTTTGTTAGAAACATATGTTAAAATATGTTTTTATATTTTCCTAATTTAATTGTGCTTTTAAAGTTTAAATAGCTCCAATTTGCTATATAGTTAAGGTGCTATTCGTTAAATCTAAAATATTCGTATAATTACGCTTAAGTTTACAGTTCTACTGTTGTAATTTAGTTATGTGTTTGTTGAACATAAATATGTTTTAAATTAGGCCTATGTGTTATTACAGATAAGTTTAAAATAAAAAATGTCTTGTTATGTAGGAAATTTTTTATTTTTGCTATCCTGTCTTGTTTGTTGCTTAGTAGTTGAAATCAAATTTGCAAAAAAAACATATGCTGTACATATTAACCATTTTACAACCTTGCATTGGAATTGCCGTGGACTAATATATTGCACCCATCTGATATTATATAGCACTTCCCATGAAAGGGAGCGATTTTCCTTGTTCGAGGTGCTCTCAACATACATTTTACGATGGAGGTAGTGCATATCTTTGTGCTTTGTCCAATAAACCGATGATCTTACATGCGGGGAGGGGGGACTCATTTCCAAGCGACTGAAATTCTAGGTCAAGCAATAGCACTGCCTGTTTTTTAGTGATGAGTATCGGACCAATCTGTCTGCCCTGGTGGTATTGCTCAAGGGCGTTGTATATCCCTCATAACAAAAGACGTAAATTGACAGATTCTTGTTCTTTTTAAGTTTTGATTTGAGTAATAGGGTCTGATAAAACTGATGCCGTCTACAATGAGTTGTTGTTCAAAGCCGTGCAGTTGGTGATTCGAATATCTATATTTTGGTTGTTACAAACCTTTCAACGTGAACGCGATCTTTCGGTTGCTTGCCTCCTTTTCTACTCTCTCTGTCGATCGATTTATCTATCCATCTATCTATCTATCTATCTATCTATCTATCTATCTATCCATCTCTCTATCTATCTCTCTGTTTATCTTGCCAGCTGTCTGTCTATCCATTTTTTATCTATCTATCTATCTGTTTTGTTGAACATGTCCACGTGAAACAAGATGATATTGTGATATATTGCTTGTGTCGGAATATTCTTTTTCACATTTCCTACAAGCACGGGATATTTTCATACGCATCAAATATATATGACGTTTATGTGAATGTGCCAAGCGCAGCTTTCTAACCAATTCAGTAACGTAATATATATATATATATATATATATATATATATATATATATATATATATATATATAAATATATATATATATATATATATATATATATATATATGTATATATATATATAAAATTTATTTACATGGAAGTACACTTCCACTTGGTGCGTGTCATAATAACAAGGTTATAGCCAAAAGAAGGGTATAAACGACATTTTTGTGCCAAGCCTAGAGTATAGAACGGCATTTCTGGGCCACATGACCGTAGTATAGATGACACTTCTGGACCAGGTTTCTGGGCCAGGCCCAGAGTATAGAACGAGAGAACTGGGCCACCTGATATCCCCTGGGCGACAATGTATGATCATGGGATAGTTTTACGTTTCAGACATTTCTGTTCAATTTTCATTTTCGGACACCCCCTCTCCTCATCCCCTGGACCGTCTATGTAGGTGCTGAGCCGCCGCCGTCGTGAAATGTGTGTGTTCAGTGATAATGTAAACAGTGCAGCCATGTGCTGCTATGAGGCAGCTGTGTGACGCTCTCAATCATGTCAAATGCCACGATAGAATTTATTGACTTGGCTCACGTTAGCATGAGTGAACCTGTTTTGGTACTATGTTAAGTTAAAGAAGAAAGAGAGAGCCTGTTTGAATATCTGTCTGAACGTGCGGTCAGCCTTTGTCATCGGTAAAAGTGACCCAGATGTGAGCGCTCTTTTTTACTACAAACATAGCTATATTAACGTTAAGACGCTTGAACCACGCTTGCTACCACGGACTAACAAAAAATTAAAAATCCAGAAGTATCCTTCCCCACTTAATGACGTTGGTCTAACGTTGGACAGATATGACACCCCAGATAGGTTAAATGCTTGCTTCTGTGCTAAGTTCCGTTTTGTGTTTCTTGGTCATACATCAGCAGTAAATATTAGCGCTTATTTCATACGACTTGTTGGTTCTGAAAAAAGGACGAAACGTGTTTATTGCAACATTTATCACTGCAAGCGACGGATGCGACACCTGTTCGCTGCAAGCGACAATTGGTCAATGATATGAGAAAACTGTATATGGTTATTCTCCCAAACGAGTCACATGCAGAAATTTTTTTGTTTCTGTGTTCTTTGTCAACCGCCTTCTTTCTTGTTAAGCAGTTCTATAGATGGGTCAGAACATACGCTTAGCTTAACATATATGTAAACACATATAAAATAGCAATAGTAATAGTAACAGATTTAAGGTGCCAAAGTCTACAAAAGTATTCGATGACACCATTACAAATCAGATAAGATTAATATGAAAGAAAATTATAATACTCAGCTCAGTTAATGCAAACAACATCTGACTATCGCATACATCTAATAAATACTGCAAAATAGATAATACTGGAAAGTAAGTTTGTACTAAAAGAATGTAAAGTCAATTAAAAGCTAATGCAAAGAGATGGGTCTTTAACCGTTTCTTAAATCTTTCAAACGTTACCATTGCATGAACGAGTGATTCACATGCTTCACTAGTGATATAACGACGTATTGCCGAAATGTTTTTAAGGTGAAACATGCATGATTGGCATACAGACGATATGTGTTCATGCATCGACAGGGAGTCATCGAAGATTACGCCAATATTACGCGCTAATTTGGTAGGTTTCACTATCGAACTGTCAATGATAATTGGTTTGGATATGGGTGATTTATTAGTTTTAGATTTGATAAACAGAACCTCTGTTTTTTTCAGCGTTCAGTTTTAGCTTATTGCAGGTCATCCAGTCTTTTATCTCATGAACACGGTCCTCTATCCTCCTAATTGCGTCGTAAATTGCGGCCTCATCGTTTAGACGAAATGAAATGTAAAGCTGGGTGTCATCGGCGTATATTTTAAACTCCAATGTATGTCGTCGTATAATATCTCCTACGGGTAGAGTGTACACTTTATAGTCCTCGGCACCCATGAGTGATCCCTGTGGGCCTCCATAGCGAAGGGTCACGGTTTTGGAGATTGCATTTTCGAAAACCACACGTTGAGTTCGTCCGCTGTGGTAACTAGTAAACCATTCCTTGTATTCCGATCCTGGACTTAAGGCGTTCGGTGAGGATTTCGTGGTCAACGCTGTCAAACACCGCGGAGAGATCTAGTAGAACTAGAATTACTCCGCGACGTTTGTCCAATTCACACAGAACATCATTGGTTATTCTGACAAGAGCTGTCTCGGTGCTGAACCCAACGCGGTATGTCGATTGGTTTGTTTCATGCATTTCTGCCATATCCATGTGGTTTGTCAATCGTGTAATCGCGAACGTTTCGATAATTTTAGCCAAAAACTGATGTTGGAGACCATCCTGTAATTTTTGAAAGTGTTAGTGTCTAAATTTGGCTTTTTCAGTTTAGGTCTCACAATGGCTTCTTTTCGAGCCTCTGGGAAGACACCGCTTGTAAGTGAAATGTTCGTGATTTCGGTAATGGTTGGAAGTAATGGTTTAAGACAGCTCTTGAGTAGTGGAGTAGGGATGGGGTCCAACTCGCATGTGGCATTGCTGAGGCATGTGATTACTTTTTTGACTTCGTTTGTGCTCACTTTTTTAAGCATATCATAATCATGGTTTCATAATCGCATTTTGAATCCCAGAGGATATTAAAATCACCACAGATGACTAAACTCTGATTTTTCATTGCTGACGGTTCGATGTATACGTAAAATTCACTGATAAAATGTGGTTTTGAAATGTTATTTTTGTTGGATGGGGGTATTCTGTAAACGACTGAAAAGAGCACTGTCTCACCATTTAGGTCAACCTCTATCATTTGGAATTCGAAAGATCTGAAATTATTCTCAATTATCATCTCTTTGCATTTAAAATCATTCCTAGTGATAATAGCTACACCGCCGCCACGAGTTGGGCGAGGATTGTTGAAGAAAGAATATCCATTTGGGCAAGCGTTTTTGACATGGAATTCGTTCCCTGGTTTTAGCCACGTTTCAGTCAAAAATAGTATTTGAATGTCATTTTCAACGATATGATCTTTGATTAAGTCAGACTTTGAGGGTAGTGACTGGCAGTTCAAAGATGCTATCTTAAAACAATTTCTTTTGAAAGCCGTATCATTTCTTTGAATGTTAATCAGATTGCCATGATTTTGCCGTCGTGAATTATGCACGTTTATGTTTGCTGTAGAATCTGGTCTGTTTGTAAAATGTACTGGTACGGAGCACTCAATATTTACAGGAAGATCATTTTTGAACACGTGTGTAACACGTCTACCTCTATGTGACTTTTTATACCAATTCTGTATGCAAAGTGTTTCGATGTTTCTCTTTAGATCCTCGCCAATAAACGTAGTGTTTGGTTTTAATCCAATATGATTTAGCTCTTGCACTGCATACTTGTTAACATAAGCCAAATGTTAAGATAAGCCAAGGGTTACCCCAATTTACGCTTCAATGGGGCGCAATAGTACTCAACATTATTCATAACCGTTTGTCAGTTGTTATTGATCAAACTTTTTGTTAATCGCTCACACTCGTAGTTTAGCAACTTTCATGGTAATACACACGATATTGTGTATAGAGTATGTCTATGAGTGAGAAATAATAAAAAAGTTAAGTACATTATTATTGCGTTAACCTAAATTCATTCATGTATAAACAGTGTTGAAAACGTTTAACAGCTAAAATATAGAAGGCATCGTTACATTTTAAACTTTAGTGAATGCATTGAAAAGCAAGATTTTGATTTAAAATTATTTAAAAATATAATGTGAATAAGCTACACCAGGTTGTAATAGGACAGAGCTTCCTTTTATGCACATATTAGACAGGTATTTACCTGTGCCATTTGACCTCGATACAAAACAAGAACAGCCGTTACTGATAAACAGTACCATGTGGTTCTTTGTTATCGTCGCAACACATGCAAGATACCCATATATTTCTTTGTAACTTATTTTTATGCTTATAAACTGGGATAAAATATTGAAATTATATGTGATATTCTCTTAATTCAGTAAGAACATATTATTTTATTTTGATATATTAAACAAAAATGACCGGTGAGTAGTTTTTGTTTAAAAAGTTTTAAAAAATAAGAATAATTTGTCGACAAAGTACTTCCCCTCTTGTTGTTGATGCCATTGCTACTTTTGTGGTTGTTGTTGCCATTGTTGCTGTTGTTGCCATTGTTGTGGTTATTGTTGTTGCGCTTGTTGTTGTTGCTGTTGTTGTTGCCAATGTTGTTGTTGTTATCACACATATTTACATTCAAAGACTTTTTTATTATTTGAAAAGTGGATGTTGAATCGAAAGGATGTATGACTGCAACATTTGTTCAAAATCTTACAATTGGCCACAAAGTCTTAAAAGACATTTAAAGCATGCACACACTTCAGAATTGAATGGAGAATGACTTAACTTGACTCACGTTGGTATCAGTGAACCTGTTTGATACTATGTTAAGTACTATGTTATGTTGACTGACTTCATTGTGGTTGTTGTTGTGCTTGTTGTTGTTTTTGCTCTTGTTACATTTGTTGTTTTCATCATATATATTTACATTTAAAGACTTTTTCATCATTTGAAAACTGGATGTGGAATCGAAAGGATCTATGAATTCAGCATTTGTTCGAAATCTTACGATTGGCCACAAAGTCTCAAAAGACACTTAAAGCATGCACACACTTCAAAAATGGTGAACGGTGAATCTGAGATAGAGATGGAAAGCCCTATAAAACGCCATTCATGGAAACTTTAGATGAGTCTTCTATTAAAGGTCAGAAAGACACCATGGCTGAAATTAATCCACATGCTTGTTTAGAATGTGGTGCCTTATGCAACAGCACAGAAGCTTTATCCATGCAGTGTGGTGAGGGTGACGATGATGCAGTTTTGACAGTGAGTCAGAAAGGCTCTGTTTAGCATGGTATGGTTCAAGAAGTTTATGTTGACCGGCCATAATGACAAGAAAAGGTTTTAGAATATGAAGAACAAGGGCTTAAAGGTGCGCGTAGTAGAGCAAGTGATGACCTTCGACCCGTTTATAAGCATCCATTAAGACAGCTGTTTATGAGGCTATTCAAATATAACCAACGCCTAGAAGAAAGCGAGCATTTTTAAACATTTTAGAAGACTTTAATTACCTTTTTATGAAAAACATCAAGAGTATTCGAAGGGACTAAAGGAGGATATTAATAAAAACAATGTATTCATTGAAGGGCAGCGACGAAAAAAAGTAACAAGAATGAGGACATTAGGACGGAGCAGAGCGAAAAATGAAACAAATGAAGAACAATAGACTTATTTGCCTAAACTTCGTAAATCAACATATGTAATATTTTAATTAATTAAGGCGCTGTCTTCAAAGTGTATGTCTTGCTTTTTGATGTGTGAACGCAGTTTCAAAGTTCTTCACATATAAAATCGCAAGAAGCACAAAACGGATTTTTTATTACAACTGAGTATCGAGGGCTTAGTGTATTCGATGTTTAACGAAATGCTATAAATGAACTGTAATGCATATAATTTTTAATCAACCAAACATTTAACCTATCTCTGGTGTTATATCTAGCCAACGTTAGTATACAGTCATTAGGTGGGAAAGGATACTTCTGGATTTTAATTTTTTGTTAGTCCATAACACGAAGCGTAGTTTAAGCGTCTTATTGCACTTTTCCTGCAATAGAAAAAAAGCCCTCACATCTGGGTCACTTTTGCCGATGACAAAGGCGGACCGCCAATTCAGACGGATAAACAAACATGATCTCTCTCTCTCTCTCTCTCTCTCTCTCTCTCTCTCTCTCTCTCTCTCTCTCTCTCTCTCTCTCTCTCTCTCTCTCTGTTTTTTAACTTAACATAGTACCAAACAGGTTCACTCATGCTAACGTGAGTCAAGTCAACATATTCTATCATGGCATTTGACATGATTGATATGATTGATAAGGCCACACAGTTGCCTCATAGCAGCATATGGCTGCACTGTTTACATTATCACTGCATACACATTTCGCCACGACGGCGGCTCAGCACCTATATAGACGGTCCAGGGGATGAGGGTTGGGGATGTCCGAAAATGAAAATTGATCAGAATTGTCTGAAACGTAAAGCTATCACATGATCACACGTTGTCGCTCAGTGAAGGGGGAGGGGGGGTGGGGAATCAGGTAAACCAGTTCTCTCGTTCTGTACTCTGGACTTGGCCCATAAACCTGGCTTAGAGAAATTGTCTATACTAAGGTCATGTGGCCCAGAAATGTCGTCTACAGTACGGTCATTTGGCGCAGAAAAGTCGTTCTATACTCTAGGCTTGACCCAGAAACGTCCTTTATACCCTACTGCCAAAATAAATTCAACCAATCTAACTGTGTGTTTTAGTTGCAACAATTGGTTTCAAGGACTGTTTTCTTCTTAATAACTGAATTTCAACGAAAGTGTAGAGCAAGCTTAACATATTCAAATATAATATTTATTTCCAGACGGGGTATCTCTGAAGACAAATATAAACAAAATTTGTATTTTAATATAGAACAAAGAATGATAAATAAATAGTAAATAATTTTAGATCTTGGATCGATTTATCTATCCCTCTATCTATCTATCTATCTATCTATCTATCTATCTATCTATCTATCTATCTATCTATCTATCTATCTATCTATCTATCCATCTCTCTATCTATCTCTCTGTTTATCTTGCCAGCTGTCTGTCTATCCATTTTTATCTATCTATTTATCTGTTTTGTTGAACATGTCCACGTGAAACAAGATGATATTGTGATATATTGCTTGTGTCGGAATATTCTTTTTCACATTTCCTACAAGCACGGGATATTTTCATACGCATCAAATATATATGACGTTTATGTGAATGTGCCAAGCGCAGCTTTCTAACCAATTCAGTAACGTAATATATATATATATATATATATATATATAAAATTTATTTACATGGAAGTACACTTCCACTTGGTGCGTGTCATAATAACAAGGTTATAGCCAAAAGAAGGGTATAAACGACATTTTTGTGCCAAGCCTAGAGTATAGAACGGCATTTCTGGGCCACATGACCGTAGTATAGATGACACTTCTGGACCAGGTTTCTGGGCCAGGCCCAGAGTATAGAACGAGAGAACTGGGCCACCTGATATCCCCTGGGCGACAATGTATGATCATGGGATAGTTTTACGTTTCAGACATTTCTGTTCAATTTTCATTTTCGGACACCCCCTCTCCTCATCCCCTGGACCGTCTATGTAGGTGCTGAGCCGCCGCCGTCGTGAAATGTGTGTGTTCAGTGATAATGTAAACAGTGCAGCCATGTGCTGCTATGAGGCAGCTGTGTGACGCTCTCAATCATGTCAAATGCCACGATAGAATTTATTGACTTGGCTCACGTTAGCATGAGTGAACCTGTTTTGGTACTATGTTAAGTTAAAGAAGAAAGAGAGAGCCTGTTTGAATATCTGTCTGAACGTGCGGTCAGCCTTTGTCATCGGTAAAAGTGACCCAGATGTGAGCGCTCTTTTTTACTACAAACATAGCTATATTAACGTTAAGACGCTTGAACCACGCTTGCTACCACGGACTAACAAAAAATTAAAAATCCAGAAGTATCCTTCCCCACTTAATGACGTTGGTCTAACGTTGGACAGATATGACACCCCAGATAGGTTAAATGCTTGCTTCTGTGCTAAGTTCCGTTTTGTGTTTCTTGGTCATACATCAGCAGTAAATATTAGCGCTTATTTCATACGACTTGTTGGTTCTGAAAAAAGGACGAAACGTGTTTATTGCAACATTTATCACTGCAAGCGACGGATGCGACACCTGTTCGCTGCAAGCGACAATTGGTCAATGATATGAGAAAAATGTATATGGTTATTCTCCCAAACGAGTCACATGCAGAATTTTTTTTGTTTCTGTGTTCTTTGTCAACCGCCTTCTTTCTTGTTAAGCAGTTCTATAGATGGGTCAGAACATACGCTTAGCTTAACATATATGTAAACACATATAAAATAGCAATAGTAATAGTAACAGATTTAAGGTGCCAAAGTCTACAAAAGTATTCGATGACACCATTACAAATCAGATAAGATTAATATGAAAGAAAATTATAATACTCAGCTCAGTTAATGCAAACAACATCTGACTATCGCATACATCTAATAAATACTGCAAAATAGATAATACTGGAAAGTAAGTTTGTACTAAAAGAATGTAAAGTCAATTAAAAGCTAATGCAAAGAGATGGGTCTTTAACCGTTTCTTAAATCTTTCAAACGTTACCATTGCATGAACGAGTGATTCACATGCTTCACTAGTGATATAACGACGTATTGCCGAAATGTTTTTAAGGTGAAACATGCATGATTGGCATACAGACGATATGTGTTCATGCATCGACAGGGAGTCATCGAAGATTACGCCAATATTACGCGCTAATTTGGTAGGTTTCACTATCGAACTGTCAATGATAATTGGTTTGGATATGGGTGATTTATTAGTTTTAGATTTGATAAACAGAACCTCTGTTTTTTTCAGCGTTCAGTTTTAGCTTATTGCAGGTCATCCAGTCTTTTATCTCATGAACACGGTCCTCTATCCTCCTAATTGCGTCGTAAATTGCGGCCTCATCGTTTAGACGAAATGAAATGTAAAGCTGGGTGTCATCGGCGTATATTTTAAACTCCAATGTATGTCGTCGTATAATATCTCCTACGGGTAGAGTGTACACTTTATAGTCCTCGGCACCCATGAGTGATCCCTGTGGGCCTCCATAGCGAAGGGTCACGGTTTTGGAGATTGCATTTTCGAAAACCACACGTTGAGTTCGTCCGCTGTGGTAACTAGTAAACCATTCCTTGTATTCCGATCCTGGACTTAAGGCGTTCGGTGAGGATTTCGTGGTCAACGCTGTCAAACACCGCGGAGAGATCTAGTAGAACTAGAATTACTCCGCGACGTTTGTCCAATTCACACAGAACATCATTGGTTATTCTGACAAGAGCTGTCTCGGTGCTGAACCCAACGCGGTATGTCGATTGGTTTGTTTCATGCATTTCTGCCATATCCATGTGGTTTGTCAATCGTGTAATCGCGAACGTTTCGATAATTTTAGCCAAAAACTGATGTTGGAGACCATCCTGTAATTTTTGAAAGTGTTAGTGTCTAAATTTGGCTTTTTCAGTTTAGGTCTCACAATGGCTTCTTTTCGAGCCTCTGGGAAGACACCGCTTGTAAGTGAAATGTTCGTGATTTCGGTAATGGTTGGAAGTAATGGTTTAAGACAGCTCTTGAGTAGTGGAGTAGGGATGGGGTCCAACTCGCATGTGGCATTGCTGAGGCATGTGATTACTTTTTTGACTTCGTTTGTGCTCACTTTTTTAAGCATATCATAATCATGGTTTCATAATCGCATTTTGAATCCCAGTGGATATTAAAATCACCACAGATGACTAAACTCTGATTTTTCATTGCTGACGGTTCGATGTATACGTAAAATTCACTGATAAAATGTGGTTTTGAAATGTTATTTTTGTTGGATGGGGGTATTCTGTAAACGACTGAAAAGAGCACTGTCTCACCATTTAGGTCAACCTCTATCATTTGGAATTCGAAAGATCTGAAATTATTCTCAATTATCATCTCTTTGCATTTAAAATCATTCCTAGTGATAATAGCTACACCGCCGCCACGAGTTGGGCGAGGATTGTTGAAGAAAGAATATCCATTTGGGCAAGCGTTTTTGACATGGAATTCGTTCCCTGGTTTTAGCCACGTTTCAGTCAAAAATAGTATTTGAATGTCATTTTCAACGATATGATCTTTGATTAAGTCAGACTTTGAGGGTAGTGACTGGCAGTTCAAAGATGCTATCTTAAAACAATTTCTTTTGAAAGCCGTATCATTTCTTTGAATGTTAATCAGATTGCCATGATTTTGCCGTCGTGAATTATGCACGTTTATGTTTGCTGTAGAATCTGGTCTGTTTGTAAAATGTACTGGTACGGAGCACTCAATATTTACAGGAAGATCATTTTTGAACACGTGTGTAACACGTCTACCTCTATGTGACTTTTTATACCAATTCTGTATGCAAAGTGTTTCGATGTTTCTCTTTAGATCCTCGCCAATAAACGTAGTGTTTGGTTTTAATCCAATATGATTTAGCTCTTGCACTGCATACTTGTTAACATAAGCCAAATGTTAAGATAAGCCAAGGGTTACCCCAATTTACGCTTCAATGGGGCGCAATAGTACTCAACATTATTCATAACCGTTTGTCAGTTGTTATTGATCAAACTTTTTGTTAATCGCTCACACTCGTAGTTTAGCAACTTTCATGGTAATACACACGATATTGTGTATAGAGTATGTCTATGAGTGAGAAATAATAAAAAAGTTAAGTACATTATTATTGCGTTAACCTAAATTCATTCATGTATAAACAGTGTTGAAAACGTTTAACAGCTAAAATATAGAAGGCATCGTTACATTTTAAACTTTAGTGAATGCATTGAAAAGCAAGATTTTGATTTAAAATTATTTAAAAATATAATGTGAATAAGCTACACCAGGTTGTAATAGGACAGAGCTTCCTTTTATGCACATATTAGACAGGTATTTACCTGTGTCATTTGACCTCGATACAAAACAAGAACAGCCGTTACTGATAAACAGTACCATGTGGTTCTTTGTTATCGTCGCAACACATGCAAGATACCCATATATTTCTTTGTAACTTATTTTTATGCTTATAAACTGGGATAAAATATTGAAATTATATGTGATATTCTCTTAATTCAGTAAGAGCATATTATTTTATTTTGATATATTAAACAAAAATGACCGGTGAGTAGTTTTTGTTTAAAAAGTTTTAAAAAATAAGAATAATTTGTCGACAAAGTACTTCCCCTCTTGTTGTTGATGCCATTGCTACTTTTGTGGTTGTTGTTGCCATTGTTGTTGTTGTTGCCATTGTTGTGGTTATTGTTGTTGCGCTTGTTGTTGTTGCTGTTGTTGTTGCCAATGTTGTTGTTGTTATCACACATATTTACATTCAAAGACTTTTTTATTATTTGAAAAGTGGATGTTGAATCGAAAGGATGTATGACTGCAACATTTGTTCAAAATCTTACAATTGGCCACAAAGTCTTAAAAGACATTTAAAGCATGCACACACTTCAGAATTGAATGGAGAATGACTTAACTTGACTCACGTTGGTATCAGTGAACCTGTTTGATACTATGTTAAGTACTATGTTATGTTGACTGACTTCATTGTGGTTGTTGTTGTGCTTGTTGTTGTTTTTGCTCTTGTTACATTTGTTGTTTTCATCATATATATTTACATTTAAAGACTTTTTCATCATTTGAAAACTGGATGTGGAATCGAAAGGATCTATGAATTCAGCATTTGTTCGAAATCTTACGATTGGCCACAAAGTCTTAAAAGACACTTAAAGCATGCACACACTTCAAAAATGGTGAACGGTGAATCTGAGATAGAGATGGAAAGCCCTATAAAACGCCATTCATGGAAACTTTAGATGAGTCTTCTATTAAAGGTCAGAAAGACACCATGGCTGAAATTAATCCACATGCTTGTTTAGAATGTGGTGCCTTATGCAACAGCACAGAAGCTTTATCCATGCAGTGTGGTGAGGGTGACGATGATGCAGTTTTGACAGTGAGTCAGAAAGGCTCTGTTTGGCATGGTATGGTTCAAGAAGTTTATGTTGACCGGCCATAATGACAAGAAAAGGTTTTAGAATATGAAGAACAAGGGCTTAAAGGTGCGCGTAGTAGAGCAAGTGATGACCTTCGACCCGTTTATAAGCATCCATTCAGACAGCTGTTTATGAGGCTATTCAAATATAACCAACGCCTCGAAGAAAGCGAGCATTATCAAACATTTTAGAAGACTTTAATTACCTTTTTATGAAAAACATCAAGAGTATTCGAAGGGACTAAAGGAGGATATTAATAAAAACAATGTATTCATTGAAGGGCAGCGACGAAAAAAAGTAACAAGAATGAGGACATTAGGACGGAACAGAGCGAAAAATGAAATAAATGAAGAACAATAGACTTATTTGCCTAAACTTCGTAAAACAACATATGTAATATTTTAATTAATTAAGGCGCTGTCTTCAAAGTGTATGCCTTGCTTTTTGATGTGTGAACGCAGTTTCAAAGTTCTTCACATATAAAATCGCAAGAAGCACAAAACGGATTTTTTATTACAACTGAGTATCGAGGGCTTAGTGTATTCGATGTTTAACGAAATGCTATAAATGAACTGTAATGCATATAATTTTTAATCAACCAAACATTTAACCTATCTCTGGTGTTATATCTAGCCAACGTTAGTATACAGTCATTAGGTGGGAAAGGATACTTCTGGATTTTAATTTTTTGTTAGTCCATAACACGAAGCGTAGTTTAAGCGTCTTATTGCACTTTTCCTGCAATAGAAAAAAAGCCCTCACATCTGGGTCACTTTTGCCGATGACAAAGGCGGACCGCCCGTTCAAACGGATAAACAAACATGATCTCTCTCTCTCTCTCTCTCTCTCTCTCTCTCTCTCTCTCTCTCTCTCTCTCTCTCTTTCTGTCTCTCTCTCTCTCTCTCTCTCTGTTTTTTAACTTAACATAGTACCAAATAGGTACACTCATGCTAACGTGAGTCAAGTCAACATATTCTATCATGGCATTTGACATGATTGATATGATTGATAAGGCCACACAGCTGCCTCATAGCAGCATATGGCTGCACTGTTTACATTATCACTGCATACACATTTCGCCACGACGGCGGCTCAGCACCTATATAGACGGTCCAGGGGATGAGGGTTGGGGATGTCCGAAAATGAAAATTGATCAGAATTGTCTGAAACGTAAAGCTATCACATGATCACACGTTGTCGCTCAGTGAGGGGGGAGGGGGGTGGGGGATCAGGTAAACCAGTTCTCTCGTTCTGTTCTCTGGACTTGGCCCATAAACCTGGCTCAGAGAAATTGTCTATACTAAGATCATGTGGCCCAGAAATGTCGTCTACAGTACGGTCATTTGGCGCAGAAATGTCGTTCTATACTCTAGGCTTGGCCCAGAAACGTCCTTTATACCCTACTGCCAAAATAAATTCAACCAATCTAATTGTGTGTTTTAGTTGGAACAATTGGTTTCAAGGACTGTTTTCTTCTTGATAACTGAATTTCAACGAAAGTGTAGAGCAAGCTTAACATATTCAAATATAATATTTATTTCCAGACGGGGTATCTCTGAAGACAAATATAAATAAAATTTGTCTTTTAATATAGAACAAAGAATGATAAATAAATAGTAAATAATTTTAGATCTTGGATTGTTTAAAAGCATGAATAATATAAATTACTTTCATTCGGCTATACTGGTAAAAATTACAATGCATATTTTTGCATATTATTATTTGTATAAGATAATAGTGGTTAGTGTAAAATCGTTACTTTCCCGTTGTTTACCAGTGAAAGCCAAAGAATGTATTTATGTCTCAGGAATATGTTAATTGTAAGCAAGCTTATGAGTCAATAAAAGCCCCTCAAATAAAAATAAAAATAAAACTTAAGCTGTACTCTTGTGGCACTGTTCTTATGGAACTTGAAATTAAGAGCATTTGCACTTAAGCTCATTAGCACAGAAACAATAGGTGTAAGTGATTTAGTTTTTTCGTTCTTCTATTAATTTGGTTTGTTCAAGAGGGGTAACCTCAAGGTTGAATCTGTATTACCGTTGCGACTTCTGAAGTGATACGAAATTTATTAGGTAAAACCAATCGCATTTTAAATAATGCCCTATAAACGATTGTCAGAGGGTATAGTTCTGGGTACAAAAATTATATATTTATCTGAAATAAGCGGCAAATAACCAGATTTGTGTCTTTTATTCCTCGATTTTTGAGACATGTTCTTTTGAGCGTTGTCTCTGAAGCTTCTCTGGTCCGTTTGTATTGTTTACCAAAAGAATGCACTCTATATTTCATATGTATTTTGGCAATAAGTTGCAGAAATACCTTTGTTTACATATTGGCTTGTATCTAATCTCCTCTAGAGAAATTTTCTGATAAAAAAACCGTCTCTAAATAAAGAGAAATTATCCAAAAGAACACCTTTGGTTTTTCCGAGTCTCTTGGTTTTCGGACACGGTCCAAAAGAATGCACCCATTCAACAGGGCGGTATAGTATTGGCGCCAAATTTAATTTTTGAAGGGAGATTTTTCCTTAAACAGTGGTTTTTACGCAAGCAGGTAGACAAGAATCGTATAATATAAAAAGTATAATTTAATATATATATATTTGTATTCATCATCTTTTATATTTAGTTAGACAGGGCTGAAAGTTTTGTTTTGGGCGATAATTTAATGTTCAATAGATTGGGATAGCGAAGCCGTCATTTTTATAAATTTATCTAATTTCATGGCATATTTTGCTGCTATTTCGTTCCAAAGAGTAAGACTCCTTGGAATGTCTCAGACAAAGATTTTGAATCAAACAGTGCCAAGAATTTACGGGGGAACGGAATCGTTAGCGATCACAGGTATATGTAGTCCTAGATGACTCTTGCGGTCTTCCTATGACAGCAAGAGTCATAGTTTCTACAATAGGAAATGTCATTGATGTCAATTTTCAAATCTCGGCGCACGACTGGGGCCAACGGCGTTATTTTAGAAAGGGTGCATCACATAAATGGCCCAATTGTAAATTATGGCGCACAAGTTTTGTGGTCAGATAACCATTCTTTACTGATAAAAATATATGTTTTCTTGAGATCGGGATATCGAATCCCTCATTATCGCCCACAACAACAGTGAATCCACAATTGCAAAACCACGCTTTACTCTAATTTGGGAGTTTCGCTGAAGTCGAAAATAATGCGCCAGGGTACTTCTCAGTGTGCTTTTAAAAGAAAAAGCCTGCCAGTTCGAACCTCGGTGTCCTTGACCGTGCACCGAAAGATCCAGAACCTTGAAAGTTGAGATCAATGGCCATTTCTATTGCAGGAACTGTGACCCTTTCTGTCATAGGAAGATAGAAAGGGTCCGCTGTGACTAAGGTATATGTAGATACGAGTATACTAGTAGTCCCAGTGGACCCTTTCTGTCTTCCTAGGTCAGAGAGGGTCCCAGTTCCTGTAAAAGAAATGGCCATTGATCCCAACTTTCGAGGCTATGGATCCCTTCGGCGCACGTTCGAGGACACCGATGTTCAGAATAGCAGGCCTTTTCTTGAAAAGCACACTGAGGAGTATTCTTGTGGACACCTTCATGCAATGCATTGTGGGCATAATGAGCGATATTTGGAGTTATCGCAGTTTTATACCAATACAAATTCTTCGATATTTGATATAAAACAGTGAGAAAATATGCGTTTTGCCCCCGGTACTGGCACTTTTTGATCACGTGATGACACTGTTAACTCTCATCGGTAGATGCAAGGTTGTGACGTGAACTCGTCTTCAAAAATCCAGGCGCATTATTTTCGGCCTTGGCCAAACTACCAAACTCGAGTGAAGAATGGTTTTGAAACTGCAGATTCATTGTTGTTGTGGACGAAAATGGCTATTCTATATCCTGATCGAAAGAAAACGTCTATTTATCTCATTCAAAAATTGTTATCTGACCACAACAATTCTGCGCCATAATTTATAACGGGACCATGTACTCGTATGTGATGCACACTTTAAAATAAGGCCATTGGCCCCAGTCGTACGCCGAGATTGGCAAAGTTGAGATCAATGACATGTTCTATTATAGGAACTATGACTTGCTGGGAAGGAAGTAAGAGTCATCTCGGACTAATATATTCGTAGTCCCAGCGGAGCTTTTCTCGTCCTTGATGACGCTTGCAGTCTTGATATCAGAGCTAGATTCATTTTTCTATAATAAAACTTGACGTCAGTTTTGCCATTTTCGCGTGTGTTAAGCTTTTCTTGTGGACGCGATATCTCAAATTCAGATGGACGGATTTCAACCAAAGTTGGTATGTGGCTTGTGCGGAGAAGGGTCGTGACCTGATTACCTTTGAGTGACCGTGGGTCAAAGGTCCAAGTCACTGTGAGACTTGGCCATTTTACACATGCGTTGCTTTTCGACACCATATCTCAAGGTTGCCTTTGGTTTAAGTTGCCGTCCCGACAGCAGTCCCGGAACTGTATCAAATCGTTTTATACTATTCACAGTGTCACAGTCGGATCATACATCAATTTTAAACCGACTCATCGCCGTTTCTGGTTGGGGCTGTGCTCTCGATGATGACTTGTTTTAGAAGGGCTGTCTCACACAAATGGCAGAACTGTAAGTTATGGCGCACAATATGGTCAAATAACGATTTTGTACTGAGAAAAATAGATGTTTTCTTAAGGTCAGGATATAGAAACCCACATCATCGCCCATAACAACAGTGAATATAAGTTGAAAAACCACTCTTTATTCAAGTTTGTTTCGTCGAGTTCGAAAAATAAATGCGTCAGGATACCTCTCAGCGTGATTTTAAGAAAAACCTGCCAGTTCAAACCTCTTCCTGGAGCGTGCGTCGAAGCATCCACAGCCTCAAAAGCTGAGATCAATGGTCATTTCTACTACAGGAACTGTGGCTCTTTCTGTCCTAAAAAGAAAGAAAGGATCCACTGGAACTAACCCTTTCAATACAACTTCTGTGCTACGCTTTCTTTAAAAGAAAAGAAATAACCACAAATCTCTCACATAAGTTGACATTTGTTTGCATACAAGGAGAGAAACATGAAATTGAAGAGCCATCGTGATTGGCAATGCTAAAAATGTATTCTTTTAATGTGAAAACAGCGCGGATTATTCCATGTTTGTTTACAAACTAGAAGCCACTTAATTAACCATGACATTTGTATTATAAGTTACGATAGTCTTCTGCAGTTATAGATCAGTTTGTAATTTAACCAATTATGGTGTTCTGTTCCGTTTGAACGTTCTTTGCCTCGTACAGGGGGTATAATTTATTACGTGAAAAAATGACACATGGTATTAAAAGGCCGGAACATAAAGAAATATTTGACAGCAGAGTCTGGAAGTTAATTTTTCTGCACTCTGACGAAGAAATATAAGATACGCAGCCCATTAACAACTGTGCATGTTTTACAAAAAGAGTATACAAGGCATGAACTTTCGGCAAATGTTTACATAATAGGGACTGGTGCCCTATTAGCGCAACAATGGAAGGCTAAAGAAGTTCTCAGAAGCCAGGGCTTGCATGACATATGTCAAATGAAATATTTCATGAAATATTTTAAGGTAAAAATTTCAATTTTTTGAGATTTTCAATTCATTGATTTAGAAATTAATATTTTGCCTAAATCTACGCTTCATATTCACATGTCTATCCCGCCAAAACTGTGTACATAATTTCACCATGACCGGGAGTTTCCGAAAAGAAGCCCTGGACTTCTAAACGGAAACTCGACATTTTGAGCTTCTCATATTCAAACCATATTGAAGCCCAAGGGGCTGCTGTTCGCTAACAGATTCCAAATAGAAGCCCGGGGCTTTTATTATTATTTCGGCCATTCGTTCAATAAAAACTTTTAATTCCCAAAGGCCTTATTTATGACATCGTGGATTCCACCAAGCAAAAAGCTGGCTACATCGCGAGTATCTCCTACTCCAGAGTACAGGCGCGGATAGTAGTTGTTGTATTGTGTTGACAAAAGAGGGAGGACTAGGGGTTTGTTTGTGCACTCAAGGGGATTGAGCGTAGCAGTAGCGCAAGTAGATATTCAGTAGCACTGAAGGTATCATGGGGGGGGGGGTTGACTTTAATTTGGAAACGAATTTTTATTGTGGCTACTTTAAAACCAAATAGAAGCCCCGGGGCTTCTATATGGGCGGGGGGGGGGGGGGCTTCTTTTGGGAAACTCCCGATTTAGTGAAAACCCAACTCATGAAACCGCGAAAACTATCCATTCCCAACCCCATATATCTCTTTTCGTATCCGATACGGGCTTACTCGTGTCACAGCTGTCACTGTCTGCTCTAAATAAACAGTCATATAAGCTACCTGGAGACATGTCTGCACAGAAGCCACAAGTCAAATATATATATATATATATATATATATATATATATATATATATATATATATATATATATATATATATCGATAAAGGTCCAAAAAATAAACAGTAATTTAAACAAACTGATGCGCAACATGTGATGCTTTTCCTGAATTCTGTTCCTCATGCTAACGTTGCGTAGGTATACATACCCCTTCGTTTTACTCGATTCCACAAAAGGTATTGAACAACTACATGCTACTGGATCGCAAAAAGATTGAGAACTTAAAACAGCTTGAATGTCTGGCAGGAAATTAAAAGTTGACTTTGGACTAATGTGGGATTTCACGTTCTTTTTTATGATGCAGCAGAATTTGTTTCAGAAATGATGCCTTTAATTTATTACTGTTCGCTGACTGTGTGAGTTCGTACAAAAACTGACTGTTGAGTTCTGCTTTGTTATGGGTGTTGTATATTATTTGATGCTGCCTAACATTTGTTCAACGTTTTTCAATAAAACGAGTATATGTTGCAAAGATATGTTTTTCATCTATACTCATTTGCAATATTTCAAAAATTTCTGAAATATTTCTAAAATCTCAAATTTCGTGAATTTTTTAAAAATTTCGTAATATTTACCAGCTGTGAAAGAATTTCCAAAATTGTCCATTGATGATAGCATAAAAGGAACGTTAAAGAATTCCCAAAAATACACCTTAAGTATATTTTGGAGAATGCTGCCAAAAGTCCCACCGCCACAAGTCCTATACCGCCAAAAGTCCACTGCGAAAAGTCCCACCGCAAGTCCTATTTCGTTAAACAATGCTTGAATACTGTAACACCGGCCATTATTTTACTGTAGTGACAAAAAGGCTTACCCTGCAACTCCTCGTTCACTTCATGCTACTTTTTCAATGAGCTCTACCCCTTCACTTGCTTCTAGCACGTTCCTGTCGCCAAACAAAGATGGAGGAGTCTAATCCGACTCACTGGTTGACTCTGATAAAGTCGTTAATTTGTGTTACAGCCAGACGGTTTTGGAGCAAGATGCCGACAGCAGGAGAGACTGTTCCTTCACCCACTCATTCTCCAGTGCAGAAACAAGCGAAGTTAGATGCAGGGGAAAATGGCGAACACTCAGCCCAAGGCCGTACAATTTTGAAGTTTGCAAAACTAACAGAACATGCTTTCACTCCAACCAGGGGTTCTAAGTTAGCCGCGGGCTATGATGTATATAGGTGAGGCGAAGACTGGTTGATTTGTTTCTTTTGTGGCTAATGTAGAAATTCAAACAATCAGTAGAATATCGAAAACTTTTTTTAAAAATTCAATGCTGTTATTCCTCTGGGAAAAGTGTTATGTCAGTAGTGCTTTGTTGGCCCAGTACTGGAGCTTTAGGCCCCGGAAGGGGACTATAGGCTGATACTCCCACCCAGATAATCCGTTTCCTACCACATTATGACCTATCATAATGGGTGGGTTATTTTTGGCCGCCGTATTAGATTTTCAATTCCGGTTTCGGGCTGTGCCCTGTGCTGTGGCTTGTTTCGACTTAATTTCATGCTACCGTGTCAAGATTTTTGTTTATCACTTCCAGGTATCTTTCAACTGAGATATTTTGTAATATTTCATTAAAATATGTCTGGTTAGAATTGTAGTTAGTCGAAATTATTGTTTTTTTTTCATATGTGGTTTTGAAACAGCGCCTATGATTATGTCATCGAACCAAAAGGAAAAATCCTGGCGAAGACAGATATTCAGATAGCTCTTCCAGATGGTAAGCTGCTCATCTTTTCGTGATTGTGTCTTAAAGGGGCAGCACTGCCGCTTGACGTATTATGTAATAGAATCAGTCAACAGATCATGATCAGTTTTGGAGTTTCGAATTAAATGATTAAGTATAAATTCAAAGCATTTATTAACAAAAATATTAAATTAGCACAGTAGCATAATTAATTACATGCCAAAAATTTCTGTTATTATTATTTCTGACTACGGTGTGCTATGTAAACATCTGTTTTTTGTATTGCAGGCTGTTACGGCAGGGTAGCCCCTAGATCTGGCCTAGCTCACAAGCATTTTATTGACGTGGGTAAGTAGAGACAGTTGTCCGAGTCACTTCAAGGAGTTGGAGAAGCTCGGGCATTCTGTTGTGGCCAAATTTGACGTCAAATTTATAAACTGAAAATAAATCAGGATCAAAATGTTTTCTAATAATTGAGTTAAAATATAAAATGTGCTTAATTCTTTGTTAAATCGCAGTTTTGACGTGGGCTAAAATCCTAGTAAATAAGAATGTTCATGTGCCGCAATGTATTGGAAGTGGCTATGGTACGTTTTTGTTGTGTCGATAGGTGCAGGCGTCATAGATCAGGACTACCGTGGTAATGTCGGTGTTGTGATGTTCAACTTCAGCGACAAAGAATTTAAAGTGCAGAAAGGAGATAGAATTGCGCAACTAATTTTGGAGCGCATATATCTTCCTGACCTAGTGGAATTGAAAACCTTAGACGACACAGAGAGAGGAGAAGGTGGCTTTGGTTCCACGGGAAAGAACTGAAACCTGATGCCCAAAATGGGTTTCTTAAATGGCATTTATCACATTAGGTTGAACTGACAGACGAGTGTAATTTTCAGTTGACCTTTTGGTTAATTAGTCTTTCCAGTGGGCCAGTTGGACATTCCGTGACGCACTGTGCGCCCGTAGGAACCAACCAATGGTGCAGAGATTTTCAGATCTGAAAAAAAAATGACAAGAAAATTTATCCTGACCACAAAGACTTGCAAAGGCTTGGAGTACATTGAGTGTTTCTAATATAACATGAAAAGTGAAGAATGTTCTGGCATTGTCAAATGGTGTTTCTCGACTTGTGTTTAAAGGTTTTATTATCTGAATTTATGTGTTTATTGGATTACGGTATTTAGTACACCAGCGTGTTACAGATTTCTCTGATCTCGTGATTTCTCTGCCATACGCATGCTAGATGTTCAAGTGCACCTGGGCACCTCATGCGGTTCATTGCTGTGTGCAAGTCGAGTCTGTATAATTAGTCCCCCGCCGGGGGACTATAGTTTTCGGGTCTGTCTGTCCGTCCGTCTGTCGACACCTTTTTGTTAACACTCAAACCTACATTTTTCGACCGATTGTTAAGATATTCGATATATGGGTAGTACTGGAACGAACAAGGATCGGTATTGTAAGTGAGCCAAGTCGGCCCAAGAACATTGGCCCAGCTGAACTTCACCACAAATTTTCCCAATCCTTACTCATTTGAATGAGTTTGTTAACACACTCAAGCCTACATTTCTGGATCGATTGTTTAAATCTTTTACATATAGGAAGTATTGGAACCAACAAAGGTCGGTCTCGTAAATGAGCTTTATCGGCCCAAGGACATTGGCCTAACTGAACTTTTCTCAAATTTTTCCAATCGCTACTCATTGGAATGAGTTTGTTAACACACTCAAGCGTACATTTATTTCGACCGATTGTTAAGACATTTTATATATGGGTAGTACTGGAACGAACGCCTACATTTTTCGACCGATTGTTAAGACATTTTATGCAGGGGAAGTACTGGAACGAACAAGGATCGGTATTGTAAATGAGCCGTGTCGGCCCAGGGACATTGGCCCAGCTGAACTTCACTAATTTTCCCAATCCTTACTCATTTGAATGAGTTTGTTAACACACTCCAGCCTACATTTCTGTATCGATTGTTGAAATATTTTACGTATAGGAAGTATTGAAACCAAGAAAGGTCGGTATTGTGAATGAGTCCTATCGGCCCAGGGACATTGGCCCAGCTGAACTTCAGAAATTTTGTCAACACACTCAAGCCTACATGAATTTAGTTAAACAAATCAAACATATCTTAGAATGTTTTATCGTGAGATTTTTTTTGTTCCTTTAAACTTTTAAAATCGTTGAGTTGCGCCTGCGGGAGACTTAGTCATTCTAAAATTTCGTGTCCATCGAGCGTTTTTGTGGCGGGGGACATTAGTCAGTTTCACCGATGACTTGTTTTACATTGTTGGGGAGGAACTCGGAAATCTTCCATCTACTGAAGTTACTTTTAAAAAGTGATGAATCACGGATACAAATCTTGGCTATGATGTTGGATATCCATGTGACCATGCCTATGGTTAAAATAAATAAAATAGATATCAACGAACGGAATGTGTTGCCTTTTATTGCCTAAGATCTTTTAGTCGTACAACTTAAAAAAATTTACCAGTTCTCAGGCCACACCAAGTCGTGTATCGGTTGGTTCTTGGTCTGTCATTTCATAAATCAGTGTGGGGAATATTCCCAATAAAACCTTTTTTGGGACATTGGGTAGAAACACGTACTAGTCACTGGCACAATGCCAGTTTCTATGTGAGTGCTAGACTGTGCCTGGACACGCTCGATAATATGTAAAATTATCAAAATTAAAAACTTAAAAGCGCCTTTAGATAAATATGGATTTAAAGTTATTTCAAAGACTGAAAAGAAGAAAACACATTCTGAAGAAGGTGCTAAAGGAGAAACTTCCGACACCAAAGCCAGCAAATGCGTTAAATACGATGTCAAGCGGTCACAACACTTCGTGGAAAGTTGATTTTCCTTGACCATTTGAGGAAGATGGAAAACTTTATTGTGACAGATGTATCAAATACGGACCTTGAGCTACAGCAAAATCTAGCTTTGTTCTTGAACAATACCTTTGGACATTCAGATATTAAGAATCACTTTGTCTCCAACGAACGCAGGCTTGTCTGTAGTTGATAAAACCACTGACGTGTCGCTTATCGGTACCGCCAGAAAATTTATCATATAAATATTGGCAGTTATGGAAACATTTTTGCGAATAAAGAACGACAAAAATAAATATAAGATCATAATAAAAAATGATAAAAACCGTATTAAATGTATTTATTCCGATATATATTTTGAAAGTTCAGTATTTTTATATATATTCATATATTTTATTAGACGAGCTGAACAAAAGGAATCGTATGGCGAAGCGTCAGCACATGAATCTGTACTTGGACCAATGGATAAAACTTTACAGAACCTGAACAAAACTAAGACAGAACTGGAAAAGCTCTTCACTAATGCGTACTATGTCGCTAAACATGAGATGCCGTTTACATCTTATCGGGACTTTGCGTGCTACAGTACAACAAGCCATCGTCGAAGGTGCAGACCCCAACCGGACACAAGAAGGCGCCATTTAGGCAATTTTTGACCAATGTGAAAAATAATACGACGTTCCACAGCTTCAATATATATATATTCACCGTGCAAGGTAGCATATGCCTAGGATATCTAGTTTTGGAGAACTCGCGTGGAAAGCACCCAAGTGTTACATTGCAGTTATCTGAAGAGGTCACCATTTTTGAAAAGTCGCCATTTTGGCAATGTTTTTGGCCGGTTTGAAAAATAACACGACGTTACACAACTTCAATATATATTTTCACTGTGCAAGGTGGATATGCCGAGGATAAATAGTTTTGGAGAACTTGCGTGAAAACAAAACAGCATCCAAAGTGTGACATACGGACGGACGGACAGAAAGCAATCCTATAGACCCCCGGGCTCGCCCAGTTAGGGTCTAAAACCGGGTGTACTCTTCCGTCTTCACATATTAACATCAACGCTGGTCGTAAATTTGTCAAAGAGATAGCAGAAGAAATTCGGGAAAAACTTTTGGATAAAATGCGAACATCTCGATACATCACACTAATGTTTGATGGTGCAACGGATGTCATTGTAAAAGAATTAGAAGTAGTGTATGCGAGGTTTTTGGAAAACGGCGTCCTAAAACTTGCTTGATATCAATCAAAGAACTGGAGCGAGCGAATGCTGATGGGATATTCGATTCATTAGGCAGGGCCATGATGTCAGCTCAGACACAAAATTGGCTCGAAAAAATAGGGGGTATCGGATGTGATGGTGCGTCCGTTAATATAGGCGTTAATATGTAGCTACACGTCTGCGGGATGGACGCCCGTACATATTCGTTAATCACTGTGGTGGTCACAAACTATAAGTTTTATCTGCAGTCAAAAACAACGAAAAACTTGAGATCGTAAAGGACATGCTTCCAAAAATTCACAAGCATTATCACCATTCGCCTGAAGCACTGTGGGAGCTAAAAATGATAGCCGAATCATTGAACGAAAAGTCATTGAAACCGACAAGACTTTCACGTACAAGATGGTTAACGCACATGAAAACAGCACTAATTGTTCTTATAGCATCGTATCTTACAATCCGCAGTCATTTTGAGCACCTCAGCTAACTTCCACGCGCACAAGCCACACCAGATGTTAGCAGAAGAGCGATGTTTATGGCCAGAAAGATGAAAAGCTATGATATTTTTTATGTTTTATGCATTTATGCCAGATCTACTGGAAAATCATAAGTATTTTCAGTTTGCAACTGCAGGCAGATACGGTGACTGTGACAAAATATCTCAATGACTTAGAACACTGTTATCTGTCGTTGATCGCTCTGCAGAACGAACCTGGAAAAAGCTAGTGATTTGTTACGCCAACTGGCAGAAAGTGATGGGTATTTTAAAGGACTAGATTTGACTGGGTACGACCCTACACAAACCGCAGTTACAAATTTACGTCGCATTATTCAGGACGTGATTGACCAGCTGCAGCGCCGCTTTGAGCCAAAGCTGGATTTGCATGGTACACAAAAAAAACTATTTACGAAGCGCCCTGCTGAGTTTTTGACCCCCTGGAATAGCTTGATAATTGAGAAAACCTGGCCCAACACGGCCATTGGAATTGCTGTCAAATCATTTTGAACCACTGCTTGGAGAGTTTGACAAATAAGATCTTTTATATGGGTATACTACGTTCAAAGTGTTAGGCAGTCGGTTTAAGCTAGTCCCGTTACTTAAATGCGCCGACTTTCATGCTAACACTTTTCAACAACACGCGAACGAATCGCAGAACATTCTAAAAATTTTAGAATGTATCATTGTACAACCCATATCAACCGCGGTATGTGAGCCAGATTTCTCTGCAACGTGTTAAAAGCGACCGGCGCGCCAGCTTAGAAACTGAAATGCTGTCGGATTTACTTCTGGTATCAATTGAAGGACCGCCGTTTGAAGATTAACAAGCACGCAGCACTACAGCGCTGGATCAAGGGAGACCAGCGCAAGAAAAGTTCCCAATTTTTACCAGCTGCCGGCGGTGCTGCAGAAGAACATGCTTAAGACTTAGTTTAGGACAACTTTGTTTGACACTGAAGTTTGAATTTTTTAAAAAAAAACTTCTACCAAGCTTGTATTTTGTTTTGCCAGAAAGCGTGCCCTTGTCAGCTAAAACTTAACCGTAATAAAGTTGTGAAGTGACAGCTAGCAGCCGAAAACAAATATTGAAAAAAAAACAATTTAATAAATTTAAAATATGAAGTTGGAAAGAATATTTTAACAGAGCTGAAGATGAATAATTTGACTTCTAAAAATTTCGAATTTTGGTAAATTTATAGGGTCTAGGCGGTTTCCCCCCCCCCGGCGGACTCCCCCCTACCAACTCCCCCCTGGCAGTCTCCCCCCGTAGGCTGACTCCCCCCCCCCCGTCCTTCTGCCCCCCATGGCAGATTTTTTAGTTAGTAAAACTTGTACATTTCATTCCTTTTTTTAATTTTCAACCTCACCTTTTCTCTACTTTTACATAATTATCACTAGGAAATTAATCTGCTTTAAAATCCAATTACGAAATTGCAATCAAACACTTACTGTAAACTGATCTTTCAAATGCGATCACGAAATTTAATTTACAGATCATCAACTTTACTGTGTGACCACCTTACAGTTTTAAGTTATACGCGATGCCACGTAAGAAATCCATTACATGGCGATTAGCAAAGTCACGAACAAAGGTGAAATCCTATTCTCACACTGGGCGTATTGGCGTCGCCTTGGTTCGGGCTGTTCCCTGCGCAAAACGTCAATGAATCGCCAGAGATTGGGATGAAAGGCAGCTACGGCTGCTTGCATTTTTCTATGCCATCTCTCCACTTGATTGTTTGTTTTAGGCAAATGTTCAATAACCCTGTCGCTAACATTCCATATTTCATGCGAAAACACTGTTGGTCTACGTTCTCGACGTCTTGGCCTGCCGATGTAATTATCCTCAAAGTAATTGAGTATTGGTTCAGCTTCCTCAGGCAGCTCGTTCTGTAGGTCCTCAAAGGCATAAGTAATTTCTGCGGTCGGCACAAAAGCTAGAGCCGCGACCATGCGGATACCAGTAGAGAAATCGTTGTCGTTTGTGTATCGCTCCTGCAAGCCCTCATGTTGCACTTTTCGGTATATGTTTTGCGATAGATGGTAAAAGCAGCCTTTTAAGCTGGCATCGGGGAAGACTACTTGAACTGCATTCATGGCACCGGCTTCGAAATCCATCATAACCGAATTTGGATTGGCATCGGGTACCAGTAGCTTAATTTGTTCAAACAGACGAACATACGTTCCTCTTTGTTTGTTTGGCAATAACGCGTACAGGCATGGGATGATTCGATCAGCGGTTAGTACGTGTACCGTGTATAGCTGGTAAAACAGCTGTGGAACGATTTTGAATGTCCCATCCATGAACCAGTGATCTGCATTCGACAGAATAGCCAAGGAACGATCTGTAGCAAAATTGAGCATGCGATTTTCGTCTCCCACACCACTATCGTAAGCCAAAAAACGCTCGCCCGAGGCCAAAGTTGTTTACTGTATAGGAATTTCAACGGTACTACGATCCTGAGGCAGCGGGTGTGGCTCGTTAGCGTCTTGGCGTACGCGTCGAATAGCACGGCGAATTGTACGAGTTGGTGCAAGTAGAACTGCTGCCTCTGCAAAATATCAAAAAGACACATATAACATAAAGAGATGTTTCATATTTTACCGATTTTTCATTTTTTTAATTTCTTTTTATTTATTTTAATTCTAATTTCTTATTATTGCTATTGTTATTTATTTTTATCGTTTACTTATTTATTATTCATTTATTTTATATCTATTTGTTTTGTCTGCTGCTTTCGCCTATGTAATGCTTTTGACGTTATAAGTTTTTAACAGGATTTTGGCAAATGTTTTTACCTTCACTCAGACTTTCAAATTCCTGAGTGAGAATCTGCTGTGCAGTTTCTTGCGTGTCAAGAGCACGACGTTTGATACTCTCTCGCACTTTGAAGACTTCAACGTGTCCTCTGTCTGGGGCATGAGTGTGCTCATTTGTATGTTTAACAATCTCGCCATTCAGCACTTGAATTTTGGCTTTGCAATGACCAGCCAAATCTCGCTTTCATTGACCCCTTCTTTTTTCGCATTCATATGAAATTGCACCACTTGCCAATTGCTTCTGCTTTACATACAAGAACCCATTGTAAGACAATTTCTGCTTCCTCGTATAGTCGTAATGAATTCCATCTTGATGTGATAATTTGGCTACTTTTTGGTGAGTTTTATACAACCATTTACGTTCTCCGGACGCTAATCTGATATCCATAAATAAACCAAACTACTCCGGAAAACACCATCATCAGTAGGCCAACTCTGGCGGTGATGGCTTAGAAACAATTGCAATTCTTGTGCATGCAATGAGCATAACACTAGATCCGACGTTTCATTGATTCGGTCAAAAATTCAATATATCAATCACTTAATTGAACAGATAAAAGAAACATCAATAACCCTTTGGTGCCATACAATGAGTATAACACTAGATTCGATGTTTCATTGATTCGGTCAAAAATGCAATATATCAATCACTTAATTGAACAGATTAAAGAAACATCAATAACCCTTTGGTCTTCTTACATCAATAAGGAAAGCAAGTTTGAGAGGGGAGAAGGAAAAAAAGGAGTGAAATGTACAAGTTTTGCTGATGTAAGTTTTAAAAAAAAAATCTGCCGTGGGGGGGGGGGGGGGGAGAAGGACAGGGGGAGACGGCCTAGGGGGGGAGAGCGCCAGGGGGGAAACCGCCGGGAGGAAACCGCCGGGGGGGGGGGGAAAGCGCCAGAGGGGAGACCGCCTGTTGACAATTTATACTGGATTAATTCATGCATGATTCGATACGTATGTAGAAATCTATGAAACGCTGTACACACTATTACTGGAGACCGAGTTGAGAACAGACAATTTGACAGTACCTTAAACGGATTGGATAATAATCTTAGAGATCAGGCCCAACCCCCACTCCGGCCGAACCCCCCCCCCCTGTCAAAATCCCCCGTAGGCCTAACACCCTCCGACCAAAATCCCCTATATAAGAAGCATTTTGGGTCACTTTCATACATTCCTGCAAAACTGCTGCGTACCTCGGAGTCGTTAAAATCGAGCTGATCTCTTAAGCACTCGCTAGTATTGAAACTATTCAGCAAAATTAGCCATTCATACGGGTTACAATGGAGATTGCAATAATAAATCACTTATCGCAACCGAAGTTGCAATTTGTAAACTCGACTGATCTCGCAAACGGCATATGAATTGGAATTAATGTTGTAAAAGAATCGTATGAATAAAAGTAGACAATGACATCTTATTTACCCCTAGAATCGGGATTTTGGTATGCACGATAATGCTCTACACTGGATAAAATAGGATTCGAATTCGGTTGCAAAAAATCGGTCACTGATGGAAACCATCCTTGTTAATAATCGACACATTGGTTAAGTACTTAGTACTTCAGATGCCCATTTTAAGGTCCGCCAACCTCACTAAATAGTGTTTGTTTACCTTGTGTGTTACCGAAATATGCATACAATACGTGCAGCCTTACTTGCAAAGAACTCATCCGATTGCGCCAAACTAAGCAACCCCTTGTGAAATGGTTAGGGGAAGTCATCAATTTTTGAGGAAGAATTTGTAAGGTAGCAAAGAATTCCTTATAATATTCCTTATTTGCATGAAATTAAGAGTATTATTATGGCATTGGAACTGGTTTCGGATCTTTTAGAAGGCATCTACTTAATTTATGAGTGAAAAAACTTTCATAGTTTAGAATAACAACATTTTATATTTGTTGTATTTGCATTCTTCCATTGACCTTCAACCAAATTTTCCTAGCAAGGAACTACTAAATTCCAATAACGTTTAGCTTCTAATAACATGATTTATCAAAATATTAAAGGGAAATGCAACTATCTCTGCGTCATCTAGCGACTTAAAGTGACTTTGAATATCGCTGAGTTTGAATCCATGTTTACACAGTAAAAAAACTACTATATCCGTCTAGATCGAAAAATTCTTTTCAAAGAGAAATAGGGTCGTGTCCAAAAATGATCTGTATTGATATTTTGTTATTAGAAGGACCTGTGTTGATATATTGTCCATTAAAATCATATTACACTGTTTTCACCATTTATCTATTGAGTCAATGGGATTTTGTCAAAACGATTGCATAATTCTCTTATTGATACGGTGACATATATTTTTTATTTGCTTAAAGAATTTCCTATGACGCGTTCTTCAAACAGGAGAAAATGAGGCAAATGTCAATTGTGATCATGTGTGAATTTTGCATTTTGATTCAAATTTCTTGGTTTTCCCAATCGTTTCTATAGTAAAAGGTCTTTCAGTGTTTTTATTTCTCTTATAACATCCGTAACCCCCCTTCTTGTTTTCAATCTTTGAATATATAACTCAAAACATTAATCTGTGAAAGTATGAAGGAAATGCCAATTATAGGTGAGATCCCTTTAAAAGACTAATGATTTCGTTCCTCAAGTTCGACAGCATCGAAGTCAGCTGAAAAGTATCATTCCTTTCTTTACTTGAGAAGAAGACTAAGACGACTTTATAAAACACTATGACTCTCTATAGACGGACAAATTTGGATAAAGCTCAGCCTTTTTATTCCATTATCAATTTATGATAGAGAAAAGATTGTTTCAGAAAGAAATAACCCAGAAGGGCCATGCGTTGTAACTTGAGCAAAAGCTTATATTTTTCTTGCCCTTCAGAATCTGGATCATAAAATTGACTTCAAAAGTCGAGGTTTTTATCATTTGCCAAACTTTACTAAAGCAACATATAGATCGTGTTGCTGATTAGCTAGCCCCCAAATACGCCGTCATTTTACAACATATTTCAGGTCACAAATATTATATGAGAGTTGATTTTTAATGTTAGGCCTTAGGGTTGCTTTTCTTTAGTCTAATTAATGTTTAGACATTTCCGAAAGAAGTGTGATTATGTGTATTTCGCCTTTTTCAATAATCTTTATTAAATATTTAACAAATTGCTCCAACCCGCGTGATGGGATGGAACATTTACTCGTATTAAGCATCAATAAATAAATTTTATTGTTTTCATACATTACTGTTTTACTCTGCTTGGATTTTCTGGGCGAGTTTTGAGGGTGTTCCTCCTGGTCCTTGTACAGTTTTTTAATGTATTTATAGCCATTTATTTACAATGCCATTTGGAAAACTAATAAAAATTCAGTTGTCTGAAATTTTCTGATGAATAGTATTTTTCTACCAAGATTTTGAACTAGTGATAGATGTCCAATTGTAGAGTTTTTTTGTAAAGTCAAGCTTTAGCTGTGTTTTAGCACGTTTGGGACATGTGCTTTTGAAGATGTAGTTTAGATGTTTTGTACAATTCGAGCCCTGTGAATCGATGCACTGCCATCCATAAAAACATAACTGTTTTGAGGGAAATGCTGTGCAATTACAGGGCAAAGGATTTCATCTAGTATATCTATATATTTTTGACCATTTATTGTGCCTTCAACTTTGGTAATTGTCCATACTCTTTGATAGGTAACACATCCCCAGACCAATTCTGTGACAAGGTGTATGGCACATGAGTAGGGGGTTGTACTTTTCGTCGCCTGTTTTTTTTTTTTTCAAACATAAATGCAGTTATCACTTCCCAAAAACTAGCTGACTTTCATCGCTAAAAATGCAATTTTTCCACTGTCCAGCAACTGACCAATGTTTTCTTTCTTTGCACCATTTAATTCTTTTTTTCTTGTTGACATCTGCAACTGAGCATTGTTTTTTGCTTGCCCTCCGTTGATACCCTAAACTACTAATATTTCTTCTGATAGTTCTAGTACAAAATTTATGTGATTTTTGTTCATTAAATACACAAGTTATTTCCACCAAAATTTTTTCTTCTATTTGCTTTAATGATTTCAAAACACTACAAACTGTAGTCCGAGGTATATAAAAATTGTTGCCAATCCTGAAGTATTTCTGTTGCGTTTGTAACTTTCTATAATTTTTTTGTTTCAGTTCACTTCCATATTCCTTCCTACCAGAAGCCATCTTTATATGCCAAAATTTTACATGTAAAATAAAAACAACTTGTCACAATACTTATATGAACGTAATCTGCATTGATTATACTGTGGATACAGTCGCTCATGACGTAACAATTACGCTGCCAAGTATTCATATACAACGGCCTAATATAGAACACACGCGGTGTCCAACGCGAACTCGTACAAGGTGACGAACAATTATGTTTTTTGACAGTTTACACTGGAAAGACATTTCTTTATTTATCCCTTTGAACTCATTGAATGTTGAAAGTGTGGTTTGGGATATTTTTTATGCGGGTTCAGGGAGAGGTTTTATTAGCAGAGTGCAACTGTAATTTTTCAAGAACTTTATTCATTACAGACACCGTGGCCTCACTGGCGAAGGTAGCGCTAACTGTACTATTCCTACAATTTTCAAAGCCCAAAAGAATGTAGCCAAAGACAGATTTTTTGTTCCTCACGTTTTAACAAATAGGAAAATGGAATCACTGATCACTTTATTGGTTTTTAACTCACTCCTTATAAATTTCGAAGGTAGCTGTTTTCGTATTTGGCGAGTGCTTCTTGAGTGAAAGGGTTACAACGACTGAGCGATAATTCCTACCACAATTCTCCAAAATATTAGAAAAATTACTAGACAAAAGGTTACAAAAGTTTCTGAACAAGTATGAAATACTTAGTGAATCGCAATATGGTTTTCGCCAAGACAGATCTACAGGAACAGCGTTAATGGAAATGATTGAAGAAATATGTAGTTCCCTTGAGTAAAAAAAGTATACAATTGGAGTGTTTATTGACTTGAGGAAAGCATTCGATACCCTTGATCATGATATTTTACTGTCAAAGTTAAACCACTACGGTGTTAGAGGTGTTGCGTTAGACTGGTTCAAAAGTTATCTCACTCATAGAAAACAATATGTTCAAGTTGATGACAAATGTTCAAATTTAATGAATATAATGTGCGGTGTACCCCAAGGGTCGATTCTTGGGCCTAAGCTCTTTATTATGTATATTAATGATCTTTGTGACGTTTCAAAAATATTGCAGTTAATTTTATTTGCCGATGATACCAATGCATTCAAAAGTGATCATGACTTGGTAACTCTTGCAGCGGAAATAAGTTTAGAACTTAATAAGCTGCACATTTGGTTTAATGTTAATAAACTATCATTGAATGTTCAAAAGACAAATTTTATGATTTTCGGAAAGTTTAGAAATGTGCAAAATAATATCAGTATATTTATAAATGGTTATGAAATCCAACAAGTCTTTAATACAAAATTTCTTGGTGTAATAATTGACTCAAACTTAAATTGGCATGAACAAATAAGTTGCGTTGCAGACAAATTATCTAAAGCTTTAGCAATCATATATCGAGTCAGATTTTTACTGGATACAGATTCATTATTGACTTTATATTACTCATTGTTTTACCCACACCTTATCTACTGTTGTGAAATATGGGCAAATACAACCAAAACTAAGTTACAAGTATTATTCACCAAACAAAAACGTGCAGTAAGAATTGTCAATAATGCAGGTTTCTATGATCATACTAATGAGTTGTTTATTAAGTGTAACCTCCTAAAATTCGAAGAAATTGTAAAATTAAAAACAGCATGTATTATGTACAAAGTATTCAATGGTCACATTCCAGTACGATTGCAAAGCTATTTCCAGATTGGCAACTGTGTTAGTTCATATAGCACTAGACAAGGTGATAAATTTAAAACCAATTTCATAAGAACAAGATTGAAGTCGTATTGTATATCAGCTGTTGGTGTTAAAACTTGGAATTGTCTTCCTAACACCATAAGGTCGTGTATCAGTATTAATTCTTTCAAAAAGAATGTCAAAGCATTCTTCATAGCATTGTATTAGTATTTAAGGTATCCATAGCTGCTATGTTTCTAGTGTATTTCATTAGTACAGGCGTGCTCTAGTATAAGTTATTTAACTTCAAGCCACGCCTTTCTCTCTTTTTTTTTTTTTTCAAGCATTACATCAAAAATTGTATTCAGTATTATAATGTTCAGTCTGGTCTAAATGTGCATTTGTGTTGTACATTTTATTGTTTGAAAAAAAAAGAAAAAAAGAATGAATGAATAAATAAATAAATAAAATAAATAAATAATACGTTTATGTATCTCCAAGTGAGCTCTTTATTATTTTCCTTGGTATATTTCTTTATCAGAAACCTCAGTAGGCCCGCTTTCTGGAGTTAAGGCGGATTCGAACTTCGACTTTTGCCAAAAAATCTGATGTTTCGACTAAATTCATTTGGGTAAGGATATAAGGAAATGATAGAAAAAACTTGCAAAATATGAGCAAAATTTCATTTTGCTTGAAACGTATTCACATATAAGCCAAATCACACTTTGGGCGTTCCCAATAAAAATGCGCAAAAATTCCTGCGTTTCGAATAAAATAACCGGGTAAAAAATGAAAGAAATGATAGAGAGATTTCGCCTAAATGTCAAATTTCTCTTGCACCAAAGAGCAATCGGGTTTTTAACAACCCGTTTGATATTTAAAAAACTTATTAAAAGTTGTAACAAATGGTTTCAAGTTTCATTTTCTTTTATGTTCCGAGCATGAGCTGTTTTTGCGATATTTCTTCCATATTTTTCTATCATTTCTTTCATTTCTTTACCCGGTTCCCACGCAGTCGAAATTCAAAATTCTTGCGCATTTTATTCGAAACACCGAAAGTGTGATTTGGCTTATTACTTGTCTTGTTGTTTGGGTTAGGTGAAACTTCCGAGGAAATAAGCTTTCCACGCAGCGTAATCCTGTTATTTGAACGATTTCTAATTATGTAAAAAATGACAGTATTTTTTCGATTATTGGAACACGGCGTATTTTCGACGTCGTTTCCGTCCTAGATCTCTAAAGCTGTTAAATGGATTGTTTTCAAATTTTACATAGGGACAGAGCATGTGAAAAGTTTAAAATTGGTGGAGAAAGTTCAAACTTGATGGGATTGTTGTTTGGTAGATTCTGTCAAATTTTGTCGCGAGTAGAACGAACGAGTGAGTCATCAAGTAGAATATTGTGAACCAGATTTTATGTACAAAATATCACAAAAATAACAGAAAGTCATGTCGACTTCAAATTTTATATGGATATTCCTGTCGTCTTTTTGGACGGTCCTGTCAACAAATTAAGAAAAGTCATTACGTTAAATCTGGTGTGTAATATTTCTCATCCGCTGTATATCGAGTTAAAACTTGATGGCAATGTTGCTTGGTTGGTCCGAAAGATTTAAGTAAAATTTTGATTGACCGGAGTAGAAATGATAAGTCAGATCGGCTTCAAACTTGATGTAGTTATTCGTTGCGTAAGTTGTACGGTATTTGTTATAAATTTACCTCACAGAAAATTAAGAAAGGCACTATTGCGTAAAAAGTGTTACGGAGATATTTTACAGTCGCCGAATCTAATGCCACCCCCCCCCCCCTCACCAATTTTTTTGGGCTGTTTTGTTAACTAAGCATAGTTATTAACTACGCTTGGGGTTTCAGCGTTTTTCAGAACATTATCAGTTATTGCATAATTTGTCAATGTTTCAGGGATCATTGTCAGTCCTATTGCATAATGAGGTCTTTATCTGCTATAACAAGCTAGAACGTGGCAAGGTTTAGCATCTGAGTTGTGTGTTTATGCTGAGAAATATGACGAATTTGCAGGGAGCTGCTTGGAAATACGGCTCCCTCTTTCTCCCTACTTACGTTTTAGTCAGAGGCATGCCAAGATTTTGGGACATGAGGAAGGGATACGAATATGGTCATAGCTACAGGCCTCAGCAGGTCTAGTATCTTTTTTTTTTCTCCGCCGCAAACGTGTTTTCATTCGGTTGCCAAACTGTTCCATATGTGGGGCTGATTATGTAGCTTTTAACAATGTTTGCAGCACCTGAAGTATTTTTCACTTTTGAAGTGGGTCATCTGATGTATTGTGTTATGACAAGCAGCGCACCAAAATGCGCCCCCCTCCTCTTTTAAGGCCTTCTGGTGCTTTTTTGCCGATGGAAATATAGAAAGACAAGGGATATATTATTGCTCTAACTGCACTTACGGCACAGCCCCTTACCGTGACGTTGACTAAAAGGGTTAGGGTTGTGTTTAAAAATCGTATCTACATTAGATGACTGGGGGAGGGTTGAGGGTATAATAGTGTATCTAACTGGTATTTGTGAATATGCTGCCAGTAAAATGGAGTTTTGTTAATTTTTCAGCATTTTTTCTATCATCGTCAAAAATGTCCTGTAGATTCCAAATTGCGAATTCGCTTATCGGCAACAAGCCAATTAGGCAGTTGAGTTTACGGTTTCGAGTGCGCGTATTCAGCGTTGAAATTTGGCATGAATGTTTCCCTGAAGTTCCTGCATCAGGTTTTTATGTATTCGGCGATTTAATCAAAATTGGCCAAAATATTGGCCAAAAACGGTCGAATTAAACAAAATGGTGTTATTTTACTCTTCTTCACCAGTCCTAGTGTGTGGAGGTCGGATTAGTCTTGTGGTTAGCGTTCACACTTGCGAAACTTTTTCATTATCATCCTTGATAGGCTTTTTGTCTATCTTTCTCTTTCTCCGCCTCTCTCAACAATGTTTTTTGTCCAAGATGACTTGCGTATTCGTTTGACATTGTTCCCATGATAAAGCTCGTCATGACATAGTTGTGTAATTTCATAATCTCGGCGCACGACACACCTACAGCGGTTGTTTTGAAATAGCAAATTACTTAAGGGACATTGTGGTGAATTATAGTGTAAAATTTTATATTTCAAATGGTAGTCTAATCTTGGGATTTTTTTTAAATTTTGGTGTGTAATATCTGCTATTAATGTGCACAGCAACAGTATAAGCACCGATGCCAAAGGACCCATAACTCAAGCTCGTGACCTTCGTTGAAATCACAAGTAATGCCCGCGACTTATTTCAGTGTAATTTCAAGAAGCAGCGTTCTAGTTTGATACTGGAAAGATCAACAGTCTTGTAAAGTGTATGTTACAATGTATACTAAAGGTGAAGTTTGGCTCATAAACTGTGTTACTTTTTTTCAGTTTTTTCGCTAACCATTAAAACACAGGGACAAAAATTTTATATAACCGAAGGAGACGAGTTGACATTAGAGTGCACTATTGACAACCGTGATGACGAATTTGATCCTTTCCTACACCTAATAGAGTGGATTAAGTGGCAGGTGAGAAATTAATCATTTTGCATTTAAGAGTGCGGTTTGTTACAGGTGTGTTGCGAATAGCCTATTCCAAACGTGCGTGATATGGCATTGCGTTTTCGGTTCCGTTAAGACATAAAAACTGTGTCATTAAGGCCCGTTCGTGGTCATTATTAGTTTTGGAAGTCGATCTAAATGTTTTCTGTGTTGGAGTCACCTTGAATGGTTTCTAGTTATAGAACAGAAAATAATCGGTACCGGCTTGTAAACAATTCTGTGTGTAACCGGTCAGGGCTTTACATTAACGACTGCCCAACCTGCCAGGGCAGGTGAAATTCCTGGCGGGGCAGGTAGACTCGCCCGGTTGGCTGCCCCACCTGGCAGGTAGATCCTTTCGGGGGGACATGGCGTGACGTAATACCTTAACAAAATACTTGTCAAGTATGCGACTGTAGTTACTGATCGGTGTCCGCCAGCTGCTTCTGACCTACATACTAGCCACTGGCACGCTGCCAGTTTCCATGTGGGTGCTGGATTGTGCCTGGACACGCGCCAAATATAGCGTCGCGTCACTTGTGATACAAAAATTGAAGAATAATGTGTAAATTTATCAAAACTAGAGGTGTTTCCGATCGGAGTACGAATGCCCCGCCTGGCGGATAGTCAGTGACATAATCTTAGTTTGAGGGATGTCATTCTTTTTGAAGAAAGAATGAATAAGCACTGACTTACTAACGACCACCTAACTGCAGTAAAATTGCCTAAGTTCAGAGGCCAATTTCGGCCGAATAAACTCCTCGTCGAACAAAAGGACGATGTCCTGCACAACTTCATAATATTAGAAACAATATCCCTAAAACAAAAAAGTTGTCGGCCAGATAGTTCCGCTACAGTGCGAGCGACAAAACTTGGTACCTAAAGCGTAACGTACAGACAGACAGAAGGACGGACACACGAGTCAAACTCTATATGCCCCGCTGACATTTGTCAGGCGGGGCATAATTAAAAACTTAAAAATGTCCAACAGAAGAGAAAAGGTTGAGCAAGTAAGAGTGCTGGTCGAGCAGGTAGATTTAAAATCTACTTGCCCCACCGGGGAGGTGCCGAAAAAAGTTAACGTAAAGCCCTGCCGGTTGGATCGTCATATGTTGTATTTCGTTTGCCGTTATGTTTAGGACGACACGCAAAGACAAGCTGGAGGCTTTCAGTACGCGACACACAAGCAGCTTAAAGAGCCGTTTTTAAGTGCGACGCCAGATCGGTATTTGCCGCCAACAATAGACGATCAAGTTACACCTCCCAAGCAGGTCACATCAACCGTAAGAATTACTCGTAAGTAAACTCAAGGCTGCATGTGATGCGCGCGATGCGCAGGAATCCCGCACTGCGAAGAGAACGTTATGTAATTATGAAATGCCTTGTTTTTAAAACCCCAACCGGGCGAGCCCAGGGAAGGGGGGGGGGGGGTCGGGGGTCTATGGGATTGCCCTCTATCCGTCCGTCTTGCCGTGTGTCCCACTTTGGATGCTGTTTTGTTTCTACGCAAGTTCTCCGAAACTATTTATCCCAGGCATATGCAACCTTTGCACAGTGAAAATATATGTATTGAAGTTGTGCAATGTTGTATTTTTTTCAAATTGGTGAAAAATTACCAAAGTGGCGACTTGTTGTGTCCAGTTTGAGGTCTGCGCCTTCGATGATGGCTTGTATGTTGTCTTTTTTTTACGAATATTACTTTCTGCCCTTGTGGGCCAGGGGATTTCTTAGAATAGACTTATTGCACCTGTAGCGAGGATGCCGCAAAAGGCGACTAACGGTCACTTCCTTTCCTTTTGTTTGCTTGCTCTGTCTAAAGCTTGCATCCATCTTCTCATACACTTCTCATGCTATCGCTCTATTCCCTCTGTCTCCGAATAATCTTCTTCCATGAGAATTCTCAGCAATCTTTTTTTCTGACATGCGTTATTACCATCCTTATAATACATGATCTTTATGATCAATATAATATTATGCGCCGCCTTTTCTAACGACACCACATTACTTTTTCTCAAATTCAAAACAAACTTTTCGAATTTGACGCGGAGTGTGTGAGGATATCGCCAATGTTTTTACTTAAATCATACGTATATATGTTACAGCGAATCTGTAAAACCAGCGAATCTAGAGTCGCTGAAAATTTCAGCGGATCTGTAGATTCGCTGACTCACTTAGCGAATCTGTAGATTCGCTGAAAATTTCTGGCTAACTTAGCGAATCTACAGATTCGCTAAGTTAGCCAGAAATTTTCAGCGAATCTATAGATTCGCTGGATTTACAGATTCGCTGTAACATAAATGCATTGTGGTTTTGATAATCCTTTGTAGGCAAGACGTTAATTGTTGAGACTTCAATAAAAGAGCAGCATACATATGACTTGAGTCTATTATATATATAATACCCGCTTTTCAGTTAAACAGATGCAGGATTGCCCACAGCTTCACGACTTTTCATAAACAGTCCTTTAAACATGGGAGTTACCAGTGTTTAGCAGACCTGACCTGAAGCTTTGTTTTTGACAACACTGATATTTCAATTCAACGATTGTTCAGAAAAGCACATGCGTTTTTCTTGTTTAGAGGTGTTTTGTAAACCTTTTTTTAAAAAAAATGTTTTTAAGGAATGACGGAGAGAAATTATGGATGTCACGTCAAAAGGAATGGTATACTATTTGGCGTGAAAAAAGGACTGGTCTCTTACAACCTTTTACACCAAGAAACATAATAAAATGGCTCTTGCATTTCAAAGAATGGTCTAATAGATTTGCTTCTCCAGCTCTTTTCAACAAAGAACCAATTATTTATCATTTCAAGTAAATAATTTACAGATTGAAGGATCTATAGGGAGCAAGGGGCTGTAAAATGAGACCCCTTCTTTCCTTCTTTCCCCATGAGTAGCAACAGATTTGTGACTTTTACGTCAGCGAAAGAGTTTGGGTCGACCTTAAAATTTTCCCTCAGTTAATAATTGAACTGGTCCATGCATAAACATAATAACTCCACTTATCAGGAAAATGCACTATTACCACCACGGTATTTCTTGGCCTCTGTTCTATCACATATGTAAGTCTTACACCTCAAAATCGATTAGAAGTGGGCATTTTTCAGGAAAATGCGGTGGGAAAAACCTATGTTTGTTACTAAAATTTCAAGCATTTTTCTCCACTGCTGATAAGTGCAGTTATCAGGTTTATGCATGGACTCCTTCAATTACTATCTATTTTTATTATTTAGTTATTTTTTATTTTATTTCATTTATTTGTTTTTTTTTTCGGGGGGGGGGGGGTGAATTAGTCTGATATATAAATATAGAATATCAAGTTTTCGGACTTGTCTGGTACCACAGAAGTCTTGTCTGCATTTGTGTTCGTATGGTTGATCTTTGCCAAGACATAATTCTGGTGATCAAAAATAGCGGTTGAATCGATTAAGTTAAAAATTTTGGAAGTTATACTTTAAAAAAAACTTGACGCCGGTGGCCTTATTAACACTTAAATCTCAATCTCTGCCAGGTTTATATGTAAATCGGTCACACACTTACTGTGTGGAAACTATCAAGGAGTGGATATTACCTAACCGGCTAATGTTCTGGTTCAATAAATACTGTTTTTGTTATTGTGAGCAGAGGTGAGAAAGGAGGACTCAGGATCGTACCAGTGTCTGGTGAGAAGCATCGGCGAACAAGTCATCCACGAAGTCTTCGTTATCCGTAAGTCATTGACCTTCTCTGAACAGGAAATAAGTGGCGCTGCTGACGATGTGTGAAGATATGCCGGTGGAAGACAGAAGAAATGGTAGACGTTGATACCTATGCACCAACATAGGACAATTTCCCCCCAGACAACTCCCCCCCAGACAATTCCCCCCGAACAATTCCCCCCGTAGGACAATTCCCCCCGACGACTATTCCCCCCCTCCATCTTAATTTTTATTTTTATTTTACTTTGAATGACAAAGTCTTTATTTTTTTAAATACCTTAAAATAAAAAATTCTTCTGTCTGGAACGACAGTTTTTTTTCTGCCATTTAAAACCTGATGGTGTGAGCAGGTCCACGCAAATATTCAACAGTCTGTCGGTTTTCGAAGTCGCGGACTGTTTGAGGAATGCGCTGCGCAGAGTCAGCGTACCACCGAAGCGGCCACCCATATTTAACCAGGTGCACCGCGAACATTACGGCGGATCCGACCGATGGACATGTTAAAAACCGTTTTGGCACTGAGATGGCCAACTTAAAGTTAATTGGTTTTGATAAGGCATGTAAATTGCAATTGCGACAATGTTGAAATGAAAGGACAATTACTCCAGTTAGAAGATAAAAGGGCAACAATTTGTAAAAAAAAAAAAAAGAAAAGAGAGAGAGAGAGAGAGAGAGAGAGAGAGAGAGAGAGAAATACAAAGAAAAGAAAAAAATAAAAATGAATGAGGGGGAATAGTCCTCGGGATGGAATAGTCCTACGGGGGGAATTGTTCGGGGGGGGGGGAATTGTCTGGGGGGGGGGGAATTGTGCTGTTCCCGCATTTGGTACACAGCACACACCCATTCGGTGTACGTTTAAGCCATGGAAAGTTGACAAAATTATGAAGGGAAGCTTCGGGAAGATACCCCCAGCTGGCGGAAATTATGAAGCATTAAATAACGCATCTTGTATATGATAACGGCAAGTTTGTTTTTCGAAAACCTTGGTCTTTATGAAAGTTGTGTTGACTAGTGGGGGCTTGTGAGAGGGTAGCGTTTTTGCTGCTTGTTTAGAACCTTCCGTTAACTCGCTACGTGAAATATTTAATCGAAATAAATTGATTTTATCCCTTGTTTTTTTAGAGGAAATTGAATGGGTGCGACTGTTCAGCTACGAAGATGCGAGCGACCCCCCGGAAAGCATGGATGGTGCTTTCAGTAGTGACGGCGTCGTGAGATTTGACAAAGAGGAGGGGGGTTTTCTCAGCTGCGTCGTCAAGCGCGCTTATCCAATGCCCGTGCTCCGAATCGAGGTGGACGACATGATCAGAACTTGTAGGTGTTTTGAGTTTCGTCTCAAATTTAAGGTATTGAACAGTGGAGGGATGGAGGGTGATAACTCGGGTGTGTTCCGCTTACAATCTTAGCTGTTTATAAAGCAGACTAAATTCTTATTGCAATTAAATTTTTGCATTTATGCGGTATTCACAATTGTGTAGTATACTTCGAACGTAAAGCAGGCGGGTTGTATGATTTCCTGCTATTAGTATTGACTTACCGGCACTTGGTTTAAAATCGGTTCAATATTAAATAGGGGTGTAGGACAATTAACGACAGAACAATTTCCGACTGGGCAATTCCCGACTCGGATAATTGTCAACTAGGACAGTTCCCGACAATAAAAAAATGAAATACAGATCTGCCAGACCCAATTTTGCTGTCGGGAATTGTCCTGCATCCATTTAATAGATGTTCTATTTCTTGCGTAGCTTTCTTCAGTCTGAATGAGACCTGTGTGTTGACGGGGAATAGGCCTGGCCTTCAGTCACCACAGTGTAGTGTCATGCGCAGCAGGAGTGCGTACAGACCCAGCACTGATGACGTAGGTAAAACGCTGTCCTGCACCGCTTCCCTCGAAACGGACGCAGCAACGCTTCAAACAAAGCGAGCACAAGCGAAAATCGAAATTGTAGGCAAGTATGCAATTGTTAAGCTTTTTGGCTGTGTAAAGATAGTTCCAAAATGATTGTACTTGATTTGGTGGATTTTATTAGCCCAGCCGATTATCGTTGCTCATGATGCCTGCCAATTTTTTTTTTTTTTTTTTTCAAAATTTGTCTGTTTCTCCTTCCACCTTTGTAATGTCTTCACTATTTACGGCCGGGCACAATGTCCAGGGACATTTATGTTTGTTATGTACCACTACTAAACATTGAGAAAATGTGGGAAACTGGAAGAGGGGCTGTATCTTCGACCAATGCTCTCTCCTTCAATACAGTTAAAACAGTTCCTTCATGTATGAGTCGACAGAATATAATGACATAAAGTCTGAGGATTCTGGCATATTCGCAGCCTTTTTCACACCAACATGTCTCTAGCAAACACAGGAAAATCCCAGAGTACAGCGTATATTATTTAAAAAAAGTGTGTTGAAAGGTTGAGATGCAACGACAATATGCCACGGTCAGGAAAAAGTCAGGAAAAAAAATTAAGTCAGGAAAAGTCATGAAAAAATGTGAAGAGTCTGGAAAAGTCATGAACTTTGAACATCGAAATTTGTCAACTTTTTTCTAGTTTTAATATTGCTTGTCATTTGGTTTTATGTCTTCTAATCTGGTTCCTTTCACTAGATTTGCACTCCCAATGATGGCTGTGTCAAGATTTAGAAAACCATGAGTGCCTTTTCTCACATTCATGTCAGGAAAATTCATTTTGAAAACAACGTGGCCATCCCTGATGCAGGTTTATTTGAGTTAGAGATAATTGAGGCTACTTATATGTAGGTGAGCCGGAAGCTGTGGATGGGCACTGTCGTCGCTTACAGGTGGCTCAGGCGGGCAATGCGCAAGCCGTGCTGACGTGCCGCTTCTTCTCCAACCCTCTCTACTCCTCTGCTTCGTGGATTATTGCAGACAACATCGCGCTCTCGGATGGCCAACAGAAGGACGATTACTCAACTACCATAGAGGTATTTGTGGCCGAGTCATCGCTGAGTCTTTGATTCAACCTTTCGTCTTGGTCATAATTAGTTTTCTTTCAAGCAAATTAAAGTAATAAATAAATTTCAAATAAAAAACAACAACAAATAAACAGCAAAATAAATGAATAAACAGATATGTGCACACATTGAAGAAAGATTTTAAGAGATACAATCTGATTTCCAGTCAAAATCATTGGCTTTATTTTATGTTATTTTTAATTCACAGGTGATTAACGAATCAAGGTCCATTTACGAAGCACACTTGGAAATACGTAATGTTAAAGAGCGCCATTTCAAAACATACGAGCTGGTTGTCGAAAACAGTTATGGTCAACCTCTCCGAAAAACTGTCATCTTGGAGGAAGGCGGAAGTGAGTATTGTTTTGTTTATGTTCTACATTTCTTATTTAAACCTGCAAAATCTGATTTGCCCCACCTCGTTGAAGAATACACATGGATAATAGTGCAAGGGGTTTTATTCCGTGCTCAATGCAGTTTTTTTTCTATCCTTTACGTCAGAAGATTAGCGTCAAGACGAAAAATGAAACATATATATCAAAAATTAAATGTCTTACACGTAACCTGTCTGCAGCTTCAGGCAATCTCTGCTCGCGGAGTTCTGATCGAAATAAATCATTGAGCTTGAGTTTATTGGCTGTGAGATGATATGAAATGGTCCGAAAATTAAACAAAATATGTAATGTGTTTTTCGTATGCTTACACTTCGATTAAAAGTTTCTATTTCTGGTTCTGGTTTACCAACTAATAAATGTATATGTTTGATTACAGAGAAAGACGCCACGACGGGAGCAAGCACGGCTATGACGTCACTCACAGTCACCCTTCTCATGCTCCTGCTGTCGTTAGCACTCACCGCGTCTTAATGTCTGAACGACGGTTGTGGAAAGGCGTGGTGTGAATATCAGCCATCCTCTTTTCTCATGCAAAACAATATATCAACATATCGTTTCTTACGTCGTTCGCGAGCAGCAAAACCAGTTGACAAAAGAATGATGTTATTTTGTGTATAAACAACGTTGTTAAATAGTTGTGTCGTTTTGGAAATTAAGATTGCAAAATTAAAACAGCACTGATGTATACTGATAGTTAAACATATGCTGTGATTTGTGATTGAACTGTTGTGTTATGTTTAACACCCATTGTTGATAGCTATGGTTTTGTTTACATCATGGAAATTTTTTATTATTCCAAAGTTACATGTCCTATTTTATGGAACAGTGTGGAAGAGGAGAAAATTCCAGAACAAACCACAAAATAATTGTAGCTCTTTCTGTCATGATGATGGTCACTCAAAGGTGTTGCCATAACGAGGGCATCTACGTCATGCATAATCGTAATATTTCTTCTGATTATTGTTGAAAACTGGTTTCTTTGAAAACATTTTGAACAATATTTCTCTACCCAAGAACGGTTGCAACATTTCAAAATTTATGAAGAAGTCAGACTAAAGCTAAATAGAAGATCTGAATTCCTTGATAGAATTAGCTTACTTGTGAAGTGTTTATTTTGTGTAATCCGAGGTCACCCTAGAGGTTGTTGACGAGTAGTGAGTACATAAACAAGTTCGAGAAATTACACCTGTAATTTTTTAATTGCAATGCGTAACAGTCACATTTCTAAAGTATGGTTTGATAAATCAGACATAACAAGCGCATATGTTGGATGTGCACTTATCTGCTATGGAAGTCATCTGTAGTGTTTGGTGCTCAGTGTTTCACGGTTCCTATTGTTTGCTCTTGGCGAAGAGTGGCCTTCAGATTGTTCTGTGGAGAGATTGCTTCTTCTTACTGCCCTTGACCTTTCGTTATGATATTGTCTACTGCACGTGTACAGTTATAACTGAACCGTATGTCTTGCAGAAAGTGTGTTCATGTGAATATAGCCCATTGGACTGTGCAGATAATATGTCTTTACGGAATGCATAGCGCAGAAAATCATTAATAGAAACTCACTATTAATTTATCATAGACAAAGATGCGCTTTTTTATGTGGGGTTAGTCAGATTAGTTTGACGGTAGTCCCTGACTGGCTAAGCTATCTTAACCGTTACTCAATGGCTGGATTTTATGGAAGCAATAATCGTCAGGTATCCGATATCTTTTCGCTTTATCTCTGTAGGTCTCTTTCTCTACATGTTGTTCCGTAAATTTTTGAGTTACTGCGGAGTTACACTTCGCATAAATGAGGATTTCTTGCAGAAAGCCGACTGTGTGGCCAGCCGGATTGCAGCCAGGTATGTTTCGACCAGGTTTTAACAATTCCCCACTTGTGTCGTTTTGAATGTTTTTATTTATTTATTTTATATTATCGAGAAAATTTAAAAGCCATATTCACTGAAAAGTGAAATGTGTACAGATGATCAAAGGCCTTGTGTTTAGAACTGTCTGTGAATACGACCTTTGTCTTCATTTGTTAAAGTACAAATACTGTGTTACATGATGTTACTACAGTCACCGTAATTGCAATAAGGCATAATATTTATTTATATTCAGCTTCGTGAAAAAAATAAGCAGAAACTGTATCTGTTACTTAGTTTGAAAATGGGCACGAAATGTGCACAAACAAGGTATAACTGCATTCGATTAGTGGCGGTCACTGCTCAATATTATTATTGTTGGATGGGTTTTGCGTCTGTTGTCATTAGTTACATTTTCACGTCATTGGTTCGTTGTCAAACGATTTCGTCAGATTCTGCACGTTTCTGTTCTTTTTTTTGTTTACAATAAGTTGTTTTTTTTTGTTCTTAATCACCGGCGGTTATTTGTGGGCCAACAGTGAGAGCTGTCCCTAAAAAAATAGGTCATGTTGAGACATTGTGTTCTTTAGACAGAACTATTTCAAGTTTTGAAAGATAGATATGTTGGTGAAGACGTTACTGCTAAGTGTACAAATGAACCTATCTGGTGTGCGTTTAACAAAACTAAATTATAAAATTTATGTGATAAATACTCATATATTTCGTTGTACAAGTTATGATATACATAGCTTTGTAAGAACATGCAGTGTTGTATTTGTAAAATGACAGCGTAGACAACTACACACTGTAATTTTTTGGAGGTATTTGTGCACCAATCTGCGTTGGGCGTATGTGTTCGGAGGTGGGAAGTTATATTTTGTTTTGCGTGCTTATGTCAACACTCCATATAGATCTGATGCTTGTCATACTGTGGTTTGAGCTATTTTATCTGTACTTTGTTAGCTTCTAAGCCCCAATCATAGTCCCAGGTAAGGGGTCATCCATAAAGTACGCAGGCAGAAGAGGGGGGGGGGGTCACGGTTTTTGCATTCGCACTGCGGGCAGGAGGGGAGGGGGGTCAAAAATTGACAAATTTTTGCGTACGTACTTTATGTATGGCCCCTAATCGCCTGTTTTACAGGGGGTTGGAGGAAGGTGAGAGAGAATTTCAGGGAAGGCAGCAAGGAAGATAGGCTTGCGATTGAGGTGAACGTGCATAGCGAAATTCCTATAGCAACACAATCATTTTTTTAGACCAGCCGACATCGCCGCGCTGGTCTTATCACACCATTGGGAGTGGGGCATCCATCGTCTGTATGCACGTATGTAAACTTTTATATGAAAACTTTTTTATTCGCCAAAAATTGGCCATATGGCGCCGTTTTGAAAATTTTTGTTAGCCAGTTTTGAAAATACTTTTTCTCCCACAGTTTTGATCTGATCACTTTCGAATTTTGTACGAATGTTTTTTTGGAACAAAATTACTTTGTTTCGCTAAAAAGTGGCAAAATGATGCCATTTTGAAATTGTTTGTGAGCAAAATTTTCAGACTGCTTCTTCTCCCTCAATTTCTATTGGATTCCTTGTAAATTTAGTACGAATGCTCCCTAGATGATCCTCTCTTATAAATTAACTTTTTGGCGATTCGCTAAAAATTGACCAAATGGTGCTAATTTTTTTTTCTTGTAATACACGTGCAATAAATTCAGGTGTGATATCTTTTTCTGTGTTCCCTTTGTGAAGTGTACTCGTCGTGCTTACAATGAGGTGTAGTCTTTATTGCGAAGTGTGGCATCCCCTCCCCACGCCCCACTGTAAGAAGCAACCCTCAGCATAGCTTTATCTTCCATGACGTGAAACCCATGCCCGCAGTCTTCAGATGTAACTGATATGCCAGCGGTGACGTGAAGACGTCATTACTGCTGTGAGTTGTAGCCCTTCACGGCTGCTGGCAGAGTAGTGCTGCTGGCGCACTTGTGTTAGCTCATGAATACAAGCCCTGGTCCCCACTGTTAGGTGTAATCGCGTTGCGACTTAACAGCTGACCTCTGCGGAGGTCAATCTTGTGCATATAAACATAAAGCGGATGTATTTGAAAAGTAGTGCCCATGTTACAATAAAGAGTGTGGATTTCGCTCCTAACGCAGAAGACCGAACTGCTGCAGAGGTTGGCTGTTGGACAACAACGTGTGTAATCGCCGTCCCCCAGTATAAAGTGTAGCGGCCGGCCGCTACTACAATCCTTTACATTTAGATGGGGACTGCAGTGCATAGGAGTTACAGAAACCACCCAGTAATAGAGTCGGATCTGTCGTTCTCAAGAGCTCCCCATCTGACTCTGCTCTTGCTCCAGAGTTCCGCTCTGTCAGTGTTCAAGTCGCCTAATGGTATAAACAGACAACAGGTTATTAGTGTCACGACAGCGCAGCTGCTCTATAAATATCTCATATTTAAATTTTAATTATATTTTACATTGTTTACACCTTTTCTTGTACTTCTGGTTCGTTGTAAGATGTACAGTTTTATCATATTAAACCAAATGTTATATTTTTAAGCTCTTAAAAGCTCTTGCTGTATACAGAAAAAGACATTGAATTCTATGTTTTGAATGTTTTAACAACTTCGTTAATCGCCTCACTTTTGTGAGGTAATACTGGCTAAGTGCTTAGGACCGGGATTCAGAGAACGAACTATTTCAAAGTGAATGTGTTGGGGGGGGGGGTGCATACAAGTTAACAATGCGAATCCCGACAGAACTGAAAACGCACGTAACGTTTTCTCCCTGTATGCTACTTCATATAAAGCAGTTGTATTCTACTTAAGGGGATCAAATGACTGTGAACACAGAATTTCACATTTTAATGTTATTTTGAATAAGAAGAATTGTTCCACAGAAAATTTTCAATGGTTTTGAGAAAAGAAAGGTATTGAAAATTTGTCATTGACGATAATCACAAATGGTGTAATTTTTCAGGTAAAGTTAATCATAATCTGTAGATAATTTCCGTTCGAGTACACAGCTGTAGTCGCTAGAGAAAGCCATTGGATTTCTCAACCAGAGTTTGAATTTCAGGGAAATAGAGTTAGAGTCCAGTGTGTAATAACATGACTTTGATCTGTCACTACTATTAAGATGTTTCCATTGGCTCATGTGAGGCGATTCATATATAGATAGAACTGTTACAGTCAATGACTGAAACTCGTCATTTTACGAAATGGCAAATCACGATCGAAGAGTTACTGTTGTTATGGATGTTTGAAACATTTAGTTTCCTCAAAGATGTTTAGAAATGAGACGTTAGACTACAGAGCAGATGAAGTATAAATTAACACATTGTTTTAAATGTGTTCTTCTGTTGTGGCTTCTATGTACATTTTCTTCCATTTTTGTTACGGATATTGTTAACTATTGATATTCTTTGCACATTCCAGTTATTGCCTATTGTTATTTTTTTATTGTATGTTATTATTAAATAAATAGTGTACTATTTTTAATTTTACTGCAAGTTTTATTTTGAAAACTGGAGGCGTCAGTGTTGTCGGTAAGTGAGTCTGCAATTTTTGCACAGTAGAAGTATGGTAAGTTTAATTAAAGGCGAAGTGGGGGAGGGGGGGGGGGCTTACTTCAAGGGAGTGACTTTGTATTAAAAGGTCTCGATGAAAGCCGCCTCAGGAAGTAAATTATGGACCCCTGTTTTGTTTCCCCAAGTGGGAAAGATAACTTCAGTTTACGTCTGGTTAGGACAAACAGCCACGCCATGTTTAACATTCAACCAATCACTGCGCAATACTCAAGGATATGACTACGGCAGTGACTAAACTAGTCGCTCGAGAAGCATGAATCCGCCGGGGTTTGGGCAAAATTTGAAAGTAATTCTTTAACAATTTACCATTTTGTTCATTTCTGTCGTACTTCCAAAATTCATGGTCACTGCACTGTACAAGGATTGGAAGCACCTCTGGGTAAAATTTGAAACGAATCCATCCGCTAATAGCTGCTCTAGGCGTGTGAGACTGAAAGTGCACAGAGAGACGGGCGGACGGACGGACGGCAAGACGGACAGAGTAAAAACTATATCCGTACCTCGGTGGATAACAAGAGGTATAATTTTGCTGGCTTTAAAACGGGGATTCCTCGTAACATTGATAGTCAGAACTGCGAGTCCGCCCTCATAACAATACAAACTGCGGAAGCTCTATTATTACATTCTTTAACAGTAACAACAACGCGAGGAAGACAGTTGGTAGTATTTTGATACCGGTACAAGCGAATTCTATACCCAATGGCAGGATTACTTTAAGAGCTAACACTTCATTGAAATCAACGCTGTATCAGTTGTGTGTTGTATTTATTTAACGAATCTCAAACGTACAATTTTAACAAAAGATGTTCGTTAAACCGAAGAATAACAGTTCATTGTTCCAGACGGCAAACGGCGATACTGGCCATGAACTTTTTTAGGTTTGTTAATTATTTATTCCGACAAACAAACAAAAAAAAAAAAACTTAAATAAATTTTAATGTTTTATCAGCAACAGAAATCATTAAAACAATGCTAATAAACTGGAATGAATAGAACATGACTAGAATTATTGTCACAGTTGCAAAGCACGAGGGGAGTAGTATGCTTAGGACACGCCTGGGATGACAACTACACTATTCACAAAAATGCGTATATATCTGTGTATATATCAAGGTAGTCAGAATGAGAAAAATCATTATGTGCTCTTATGCCTTCCCCCTTCTGTTGGAACGACTCGGTTTTTCGTGGTTGTTGATTCCATCAAAAAGATTGTTTCTGTACCCCCTACCTGAATGAAGCATCAAGTCACAGTAAAAAAAATCCCGGCGCAAACACGTATGGCTTATATATATAATATGGGAGAATTAGGACAACACGGTGACACTCCGCTTTTGTATTCATCTCTATATTCCAACCAAAAACAGCCATTTACTTCCTCCGAAACCTGCATTTGCCACTGCACCTTTCAAATATTCTGAAAGTCGCAGAAAGCACAAAGAGGTATGGATTAACAAAGCTACATAACAATACTACACATTGTACAGGGTTACACACATATATATATATATTGCACTCAATAAGTGAAGAAAATGTCCTCCATAACAGGCTAAAACTACTGTCCCAAAATTTTCATTTGTGAAAATCTAGAGAATTTAACACAGACTGTCGAAAAGGCGTTCCTTAAGTTCGGTTCTACTGTGTGTTAATAACAAGCCACAAACAGCAACAGCAACGCCAGGACAACAGGCACGCCAGGACAACAGGCCACGCCAGTACAGCAGGCCACGCCAGGACAACAGGCCACGCCAGGACACTGTTTATTTCTTTCTCTGCCAGGCTTCAGAGCTAGCATTGCCATTTGTTTTCTTCTCAGCCACTATTTTCTCAACTCGAGGTGAGCTAGAATGTATTTTATGAAAGACCTCTTTAAATTTATTATCAGGGAAAAGCGTCTCTATCATGCCCTCTAGAATAACATAGACGAGTCTCTTGTTGAGCTTGGGATGCTGGAACATATTGAAGATGCGGATGACACCCCGTCGGGTGGTATCACTACCCAGGAAGCTCTTCAGCTCGTCGTCTATCGTGCCTAGCATTTTAGTCTTGGCCACGACTCGGCTACGCATCTTCGTGTTGTGTTCTCGGACTGGTCTGGCTTCAGCCAGGGCCCCATTTGGCCATATGTTATCTCTGTAAAAATAACAGTGACTCTTGCAAACAAAAAAAAAAAAACAACTTGCCGTAGAACAGTTTGCCGTAACAATATGTTATTTTACCACGACGTTTTAGAGTTAAACGATATATTCTATAGAGTATTTGTCCTAGTCTGCTTTTTGAGATTCTTGACGACCAACCAGCTACCACCAAACAATCAGCCACTCCACCTCCCGGTCATACCTCTTAAGAAAATTCTACATCCGTGCACATGTTTTAACTTATTTATACAACCGCACTGCTTTGTCACTTCCCTTTCTGTTATATCCCACAAAACTTACGGTTTTTAACTTTCTAACTGTTCCATATTTCTCGACACTGTAGCGCACTTCTCTAAAATGGGATACGTACCTAAACGTTTTTAGGTACTCGGCGATCTGTTCCGCGGATGTCAGATGTTCCATATGCTCTACTATTTTCCTGCAAATTAAACTTGCATATTTGGAACATAAATAAACTCTCAGCACCGACATATAAATTTTATATTAAAAACTATTAACTATATACTTCTTGAAAAAGTCTTTTTTTTTAACTTAATGCATATTTTTAAGCCCTTTGAAATTTATGGACAGGCAAGATGTATTAACATAACTAGATTTCTACAAAACACCAAACACCAACAAATATTATAACCATTACTACATCCCCCCCCCCCCCCTCAACCTTACCGATGCATCAAACATTCCAATAATATAACCAAAGGCAAAAATGAGTATTAAGAGCTAGTATCTTACACCCTGCAAATACACGACGCTCGAACCTGTTAATGCTGTCGCCAAACATGGTTTTGACGAACTGTCGTAAAATTGCCACAATTCGTCTCCGAAGCCATTGGTTACGGTTTTTCAGATCAAAGACTTCATCCATCAATAACAGCATGATGCGCAGTGGTATGTTCTCTTCTTCCTGGTAACACATTACACAGCCATACTACTCAAATGCTGTCTGACAAAAACAGTGAAGAATGAAGTCATATCAATTGTGTTTTTCTTTTTTTTGTGAAAAAGACTTTGATTAAATGTTGATTAAGGTGGACATGTTAAACAGAAAAGAAAATGGGATCACACATGCTGTATACTGGAATGAGAAATTACATCTTTTAACAGTGAAGCTGAACATTTGTTATTGTAAGGCGTTCTGCACCCACTTTCTGGCTATTCACCCACTCACCTCATTGAATAAGCCTGCACCCACTTTCTGGCTGTCCACCCACTCACCTCATTGAGTAAGCCTGCACCCACTTTCTGGCTATCCACTCACTCACCTCATTAAGTAAGCGTGCACCCACTTTCTGGCTATCCACCCACTTACCTCATTGAGTAAGCCTGCACGCACTTTCTGACTACCCACCCACTCACCTCATTGAGTAAGCCTGCACCCACTTTCTCACTATCCACCCACTCACCTCATCAATTAAGCGTGCACCCACTTTCTGACTACCCACCCACTCACCTCACTGAGTAAGCCTGCACCACTTTCTGGTTGTCCACCCACTCACCTCATTGAGTAAGCCTGCACCACTTTCTGGCTGTCCACCCACTCACCTCATTGAGTAAGTCTGCACCACTTTCTGGCTGTCCACCCACTCACCTCATTGAGTAAGCCCGCACCCACTTTCTGGCTGTCCACCAACTCACCTCACTGAGTAAGCCTGCACCCACTTTCTGGCTGTCCACCCACTCACCTCATTGAGTAAGCCCGCACCCACTTTCTGGCTGTCCACCCACTCACCTCATTGAGTAAGCCTGCACCCACTTTCTGGCTGTCCGGCAGCTCCAAATGTTCTATAACCCCGGCAGGCGCGCCTCCTGCCTGTAAAATAACAACGCTAGAGATTGTTACGATAAGGTTTGATAAACGCGTAATGTTGTGAAAAATCGGAGTGATACTGTGGAACCTAGTGTTTTTCAAACTGGTGAATTTAATTTGAATTTTTGAGAGTTGAAGTTTCATTTGTCCATGGCACTTTACAGTAGCAGTTCTCGAGCACATCTGAAGTAGGCCGACGTTCAGAATCGAACCTTTGATTGCCTCTTACACCGGGTGTTTCGTGTCGATACCCCTCCCGCCACCTCTCGTGTAAAGCTCCCCCCAACTCCTCCCCCCCCCCCCCCACCATCCCCAACCCCCCCTACCCCCCACCCACAGTTGTTTAGACACTGTTTGAAAATAATATCTTTTTTTTAAATAAAATTTTTTGTTTTAAAGTTAAATGTATAGTGTATAACATGCATAAAGACACCCTACTGTATACAGTGTTTTAATAAATTTATTTACGTAAATGTTGCCCCATTTGAAAATCCCACGCTAAAAGTCCCGTCCGAACCCTACCCCCGCCCCCCTCCCCACCTCCCTACTCGTTGAGGGTTAAGCCAAAGACATACATAGAAGATAGAGGAAGTATGGAGCACCGGAAACTTACTTTGACAAATTACACGCTAACAAATCTAATTCGAAATTCGATGTTCGAGTAACTTTCTAAACCTTTACAACAAATAAAGAAATACAGCAATACGTACAAATCGCGCTAAATACTTCATTTTTTTTCCTCTTTTTTTGTAAGTTTTACCATGTAATATATTTTTGGCTTGACCAACATTATTGTTTTGAGACCGATTAACTGAAGGCTGAGAAGACGGCTGAAACGAATCGTGTGCAGTATAATTTAAGAATGTACAAGGGGGCAAGCGCTCAAGCAAACATTTGATTTCGGACTACAACAAATCGCCGTCTCAAATTATTAAATTTACACAATAATCGCTTTAATATTTTCGTAGGAATTGTTTTTACAAACTGATAAAGACAGTGTACAATGGTATAAATGGACACCAGATTTCACACTTCAAAAATCACAATCCAGAATTTAAAGGAAACATTAATATTTTCTACATTGATAGCGAAGAAAGCAGCTCATTTCACTCATTAAAAGAATTTTCACTAAGGCAGTGGACATCAGTAAGCCAAGGTCCTCACAACACAGTAAAAGACGTTTAGTGGACATTCGGCTTATCTGATAGAAAGATGATCGAGAGCCAGATGTTACGTTGAGCTTCTCCGATACAAACCCACTCTGACCGTGGACTGTACAAACAAGAAAGCGCACCGTTTTATTAAATCCAAGGCACTGAGAATACTGGTCACAGGCAATCAAGTAACAGCTTAATTGCTAAACCATTACTTGTGCCACGACTTCCGCGTCCGACAGGTGTCGCCCTCAACACCGATAAAAAAATAAACACGGGAGGAGTCCGTGGGTTATAGGTGGTGGGACGAGGAAGAGGGGGGGGGGGGTAACGAGGACAGGAGGGAGGCAGCAGGGGGGGGGGGGTTAGGGGTGTTGGCTGATGAAGAAAACTTACCACTCTCACATTGAGCAATCTGCCCACACCACCGAGCATGTTGTTGGGGATACTACGTATCCCGCCCGACACTTTGCTCACGCCATCCACGAAGTTATCCGGCATAGATTTCACAAAATTGCCCACACTCCTCAGCGGATTAAGGCCCGTATCACGCTACAGTCAGGAAACATTAGTACACAATTGACTACATATTAGTAGAGTGAAAAATCTACACACACACAGAACGAAATATCCCCGATACCCCGACAGAAATATCCTGATGTTCCTCCTTAAATTTGTATATCTGAGAACATGTACATTATGTCATCTACCCTGTACACATAAACCAGTAGCCTCAACAGTTTCGACACCATCAAATCAAAATCAGTTAAAAACGAACTGGAACTTGATTGGTCGATTGACAAGGTCGACTGAAGAAAAAACTCCTCAACATCCATTTCAACACTCTATTATTAAAAAGAATATAAAAAGCAAACAAGAAAGTAGATATTTTAGTCCTTAGTAAAGTAAAGCACTTTCGACACAAAGAGTCTACTCTGGAATAGACTAACGTAGACTAATAGCCGTAACATTTCTATTATAATCTATATTTATCAATGGGATTGAGCATTGACAGTGTATTCCGGAATCTGCTCACTGAGACAGAATTGCCTTATTTCACCAAGGACAAAAATATCTAAACTTTTATTTGTTTGATACATTCTTATATTAATTAATAGGGTGTTATTTTTTTTTTAAAGAATATAATCTGACAAGTATTAATTCACATAAAAATAAGAAAGTTACTGCTATTTTATTAGATAAAGAGATGCTTCTGCAATAGAATGGTTTTTTATTTATCATATTAGTTTCTAATTTAGGTATGAACACCCAGTTATGGCATTATTAAGTTTCGTATTCCATAGTCATGAATATTTTACTGACAAAAACAAATTAAGAGTAACATAATATGGATGGTTTAAGTGCAGAATATGAACAGTGACAGTCCCAGCGGAATCGTTCGGAAAAAGAAGCAAAATCACAACGACAGAAAACGGTGAAAAATTTGATTTAAGACCAGATCATCGACGCATGCTCGCCCAGCTGTATATGAGCGCGACTATACACTGTGGTTGACGAGCATTACACGTTTTGGCCGAAGTATTCAAAGTCTGTTGTTAATAGAGAGGATTCTTGTAAAATTTAGGTAGTGATTTCGGGACAGAATGACACAGGGGTGGACAGACAGACAAGTCGTCATATTGACATATCTAGACTGGGCTCCACAACAGCTGGGCAAACACGTAAAAACTGCAGTGGTTGTTATTGTTTGGCTTTCATTTACAAGGCAGATCAAAACATTCTGTCCAGCACACAAACACACACACACGGAACGTGACACATACTGTTTTGGAGCCTGTTTTACTCTTTTCCCACACCATACTCTCCAGGAAGTTGTACATGATATCCAGCAAACCCTTGTGACAGCTCAACACACCTGGATTAAGCAGTGTCTGCGAATAACAAACAAACAAGTCAAGTCACAAACGATATCGTCACAATACACAAAAACTGACACGTAACAATTACTTTTCACTCCATTCTCGCAGCTTTCAACGTTATCTTCATGACAATTTTAGACTCCTAAATTAAATATTTATGTTTATACCCGCATTGCGTTCTTCAGCATGAAGTCAAAATTGTTGTACAGTAGAACCTCGTTTACTCGAACACGGTTAAGTGGAATTCCCGGTTAACTCGAACAACTTTTCAAATCCTGACTTTTTTTACTTATATACGTCTTATAAATTCGCGGTTAACTCGAAGGTTTTTAACTCGAACTAATTTTGACGGAGAAACACAATTTTGTGCTCAAAATGAATGACAAAAACACGCACAATTCCAGACTTCTGATGATCACGGCAAATCTTTAAATAACTTCCCGGATAACTCGACCACCCGGTTTACTTGAAATGATTTCAAAATCTCGAGCACTTCGAGTAAACGAGGTTCTACTGTATATTTTTACACATGAAATCCCAGCTAAAAATGCTGCTTGCAAGCACCTGCAGATAAGCATTCAGCCCCGTCTTTCTACGCTCTAGGAATTCTTTGTTCATGTTATTAAATGCTTTCTTACTGGGCAGCACCAGGCCTGCCGAGATCGCTTCAAACTGCAACACGAATTTCAAACACATTTTGTTTTTGCAATAATAATGCCACATGGGAATAAGGTTAAATTTTGCTCTCAGAAAACGTTAAAACTTGCAACATTTCTAAGGTTTTTGAAACTGTGACGTCTGTATTTTTTCCTATATACGAACACATTTCATTATTATTTCTATACGTAGATAGTGAAAGGCCTAAAAAACGGGAATGCCAAAGCTTGGGTCATTCTCTCTCTGCTTTGAATGACTGCTCGAAGAGGCAGACAATTTAAACAGGACAAAAACTTAACAATAATAATTAAGCATATGTCAAATCTATGTTTTGTGTTAAAATTGTTGACAAATTTCTATGTCTTTTTAGTGGTGCAATTAAAAGATGTTACAGCCATCTCACAAGTTCACGCTTATAATGGGGCACCAATGTACTACACCTTTTCCTGTATGATTTGATGGAGTTCGTGGAAGTCACTGTAGCGCCTATAGACGTTCCACGTCACGCTCGGTCCGGCCAATGTCTGCTTGGTGACGGACAAGAGGTACACCGCATACTGCTTGCCGTGCTCGCGACATATCCCTACGCGCCAAAAATTAGAATAAAAAGTCCCTCAAAAAGAAGTATTGTGTGATCTTAACAGCAGTTTCGTGTATCTACGATGTTAATTAAACTAATTTGTTCTAATTAGTATAGGTATCTGTAAATACAGAAATCAAAAATTTTACCTTACACCCTACAGTCCGACCGAGAAATGCAGTTCGCGTATTGAAAAAAACGAAGCTTACCAGTCTGAGTGATATGCGCGGAGATTGAATAATCTGGTCTGGTGGCACTACTTTTCTCCATCACATCACCGCATGAAAACGTATCACTACTCAACTGCAAGTCGTCCCGGGACTGGCAAATTAGTGCAGAACAAAAGACAGTTTGTTAAACGCTGTTGTGTCTTTTATAAATTGCAATTACAAGCCAAACGAAAATTGCATCTCTTGTTACCGAAAAACCCGAAAGAGTTTCGAGTTTCTTCTAATAATAGTGAAAAGAAGTATTTGATTTATTGAACTATTAAGTTATACTCTTTTTTCACATATAAAACTATAAATACCCTGTAATAAGTGATATCCCTAAATTAGCCACAATTCCAGCTTGTGTGTGAATTGCGAAATGTCCGAGTGAAATTGATTTTTTTGGTCAATTCGGTTACTTTGAATTTTTTCTCGGTCCCGAGCACTTTAAATTAAACGTGTTCGACTATAGTTCAATGTGTTAGCACCCATGCCTACAACACTCACCACAGCCGGGCTGACTCCCTTTGAAGTTTCGCCAGATGAGCATTCTAGGAAAAAAACCAGAACCTTTAGCTTTGTAAATTGAGTCTTACACAACACTATTAGCATCACGAAAATATCACCCTTTATTCTTCAATTTATTTTATCCATTACATAATCATGTTATCTTACATTGCCCTAAAAGATTTAAATTTTAGCCGAGTAGGACACTGTAATTAAGGGCAAAAGTGATAATTTAAAATTGAAAAAGGATACGTCGAAATCACAGAAAGCAAAAAGTACCGCAACAAAGAAGAGTAAAGACACCAAGAAAACGTTAAAAGCCAACCGTAACCAGAAAACCTGCAAAAATAGACAAGACCTGAAACCCTATCATGAAAGCTAGCCGCAAGATGACGGAATGAAATAACGTGACTCATCCGCAATTCATTGTTGAATACTCTAAATATTCTACAATTCAATATATTGCAAATGTATCACACACTTTTTTATGTGATGAGCCTTGTTCGTAACTTAAATATTCGCTCTTTCGAATATTATCTCCCAAATGCGGAAAAGAATCCAGTTATCGAATATCTGCATTATTTACCGTCATCGGTTAGGCATTCCTGTGCCACTGGGTCGCGCAGAAGATCTAACTCTGCCAGCAGGCGTATATACAACTGGCTCTTACGGAATGCCGGGAAAAACTTCGGGTCCTCTTGTAGCATCTGCCATACCTAAAACTCAGTGATGACGTCATACCTAGAACACTTTCCTTTGTGTGCTGTAGACTGCTTTTTTCTTTTTTTTCTCGGAAAAACTTTCTGAAATTCACTGTCCCCTAATAAAAGCATACTGTATCCCGAAAATCTCCTTGGAATTTTGTCCTACCTAAAAACGAGGAGCATTTCAATTGATACCTACCCTGGCTTGGATTTCATCAAATACGGCATCTGATGGCTCGCGGTGCTGGATATTATAGCAAATTTTCCTGAGAAGCGCCTCGTCACATTTTACTCGCGGTGAAGCCTGGAAAAACCCAAACACTTCTAGACAAAAAGTAATGGAAATAGAAAAGGGAATATCTGTAACCTGACTGGTGTTTAATCACAGACGTTCAGTCAAAATGAAGGTTATATTGGAACACATCTGCTATAGTTAGAAGTAGGAAAATAAGTATATCAGTGAAACTGATCACAGTCCCCCGCCGAAAGATATCTGAATGGGGAGCAGTACAACGGATCTTTTTTTAGTACAGCTGGACCACATCGCACGTAAAAAAGCAGGAGGATGGTGGACGGAATTTTGGTCAGCGTACAAAAATGGAAGCATCGTGCTTATACAAACACAAATTTTGGTGATATTGGAAGTTTCATAGTTTCGTCAATTTTTGGTCAAATCCAAAAACAATCTCACGTCGCACAATCGCACTATATATTTCTTCGCTCCATAAAAACGCAAAAGGCTGCCGTACAGAATAACTGAGAAAAAGTGCCCCCACAGCACCCATCCCCTCCCCCTACAAACAAAAAATTTGGTCAAGTTTGAAGTTTCACAGTTACGTCAATTTTTGGTGAAATTCAAAAATAACCCCAGGTCGCACAACTGCAACATATGTTATTACTTCCCACAAAAAATCAAAAGCCTGCGGTTAAAGGTGACTGAGAAATCGCGCGTACAGAAGTGGGGGCATACGTGCCCCAACAACCAAAAAGTTGGTCAAGTTTGAAGTTTCGCAGTTTCGTCAATTTTTGGTCAAATTCAAAAATAACCTCAGGTGGCACAACTCCAACATATGTTGTTACTTCTCACAAAAAAATCAAAAGCCTGTGATGAAACGTGAGTGAGTAATCGCGCGTACAAAAGTGGGGGCACTGGTGGGGGACAAACGGACAACGAGCGTTTTATAAGTCACCCGCTATGCGCGGGGGACTGAAAAAACAACATGGAAGAATGAAGAAATAGTAAAAGAGGAGCTAGACAGAAAGAAAATGCGATACGTCGCCTGAAACAACATGCGCGGAACGACTATGGGTCTATTTTTACGATCCTCTCAAATTTCACGAGGGAACTGAACAGAAGATTTTCACCAGATATAATGGTGAGTGGAACTGCTACTGCTAAGTTACGATACTCTCACTTTTTTTAAGAAGATCCCATAAGGTAAATACTTGTTCTGGTTATTATTTTATGAAAGACAAAGACAGATTTTACAGTTTTGTTTAGTTGGATACCGCACATCTGGATACTTACTTTTTCAGACAGATACTGGTAATAGATGCTATTCGCAGCATCTCGCAGCATTTCTAAGTCTGCCTTTTCCGCCGACTCAGCCAGTAGCGAGGCTGCGATCTGCTGCTCGGCCGACACCTTGTAACCCTAGCCAAATACGCGATTATTGTAACCTCCCTTAATTCTTTAACAGCAGCAAAGGGAACCACAGCATGAACTTTGAAATACAATTCACCATCTGCGCAGCTTAAGAGAAAATTTCACGACTCTGCTTTGACATGGTTTTCATAAGCTTGGGAAATCAGATCTAGACACAGGTTGAGTGAGAAATTCGTCCCGAAAAAAGTTACAAGACCGAGCGAGAAATTCACAAGTATTGTGAGACTGCTGAGCAACAAACCACCGGCGAACAAATTGCCATGAAATACTGAACTGTAAAGAAGATTATTTCCGCTTTACTTGGTTATCTCCGAGGTGATTTTGTGTTATTATGTTATAATATTGATAGACCATGGGTCTGGGGGTACTTCGTACTGTATTGCTCAGCCTCTTAACAGGAAAAGTAGATTTAAATATTGTCCTTTATTTTTCACTTGATTGCACCATACCTCGACAGTAAAATAGAAGTAGATGTAGTGCTTTGCACCGATGTTGCTCATGAAATCTATGAAGAATTCCAAAGCAATGTTATTGTTGATGACGACATCAAACGGAAGTGCGTACAACTTCTGGCCAGCGACTGCGAGATTTCCTCTACTCTGCAACAGCGAGAACAGACATCCCAAGCAACTTAACATTTGTGAGTGCTACACAAGCGACTGGTTGTTTCTCAAAATACTTATTACCCTTGTGGAAATTACAGAGTATCATTGTTCGATTTTAGTTAGGATGTGTCATTTTTGTTTTCATATCTGAAGGGTTACACATCATATAAATAGCACACCAAATAATCCGTGTCGTCGATCCCTTTGTTCAGCTTGTCTATGCTGTTTTCACACACACTTTTGACGTACTTCAAACTGCTCAGCTGTTGCTTTATCTCAGCATCTGTATCATGTAAAGAACAGTATCAAGTTATTGTAACCAGAAAAAAAAACACACGGAAGCTTTGTGACGTTACGCACAGAAACACAATCGCAATGACATTCGCGTCTACAACTACACCTCCCAACCTCGGGAAAGAGGCTGTGACACTCACATCAGCAGTAAACCCGGTATGGAGCCCACGACACTCGAGCCAAAAGCAACACCGGTAAGGAGCAAGTGATACTCGTACCACCAGCAACGCCGGGAAAGAACACGTGACACTCAACATTACCAACAGCCTGTGACACTTGAGCCAAAAGCAACAGCGGTGAGGAGCATGTGACACTAGCACCAACATCGACCACGGGAAGCAGCCTGTGACACTCGCACCACCAGCAACGCCGGGAAGGAGCCCGTGGCACTCACACCAACATCGACCACGGGAAGCAGCCCGTGACACTCGCACCACCAGCAAAGCCGGTATGGAGTCCGTCACCCTCGCACCAGTAGCGATCCCGATAAACAGCCTGTGACACTGCCACCAGCAGCAATTTTTGTTTCGGACTGATTTTTGCAAACTTGCAAGCACCTATAAAATCAGTCACAACTAGACAGGTCAGTGCACATTAACATTAGTATACCCGAACATGTCAGACTCTTTTATTAGCCAGCCATTATCATTTTGGTTTTGTAAACAAAAACTAATGTTTTCCTCGAACACACCCTCCCACCCCCCCCCCCCCCATCCTTTTCCCCCGCTTGCCAAGCCTTGGTTTACAAAGTTTTATTTGACAATTTTGTACGTTTTCAGAATTCACAAGATTTGTTACATAAATATATCTGAATAAATACATGATGCGTCCAGAAGGCGCTACAAACTGAGATTATACTCCATGGCTTTTTAATTCGGATCTGGAAAGTGCTCACTACAGAGGTTTTACTGTGAGTCCTTTTATTTATTCAGGTCACGGCAGGCAGGTTTTACTCTTCGTCTTTTTTATCCGATTGTGGAAGTTGGACGCTAAAACAGGTTTAACTGCACGTCTCTTATCCGGGGCGAGTAGGTGGGAACTACAAACAGGTTTTAGTGCATGTCTTTTTATCTTAGTCTTAAAGGTGGTCGTTACAAACAGGTTGTACCGTAGTCGGTCTGGAAGGTGGTCGCTAAATAACCGAATTCCATTGGTGAATTTCGTTTTGCTTACTGTAACCCCTGCCCGTCCCAAGCGCCATCTAATGTAGGTATGGTAATGTACGCAACCCTAACCTTTTTACCCTTTTCACAGTATAGGCCTGTACCCAAAGCGTACTTACACCCATTATATATAACTTGTTGAATTTTTATACAGCCTCCTGCTCAATTTTAGCTCGAAGGGCTGAATTACAATATACACAAAAATTAAGGGACATACACTAGTACACAAAAAATGTAATTAACAGTAGGCCTCTACAAACAATGATGGCTTCAGCTGCTTTTTAAAAACAGTGATTGTGGGTACAAGACTCAATCTATTCCATAAAACAGGAGCCCAGTTGGCAAAAGCTCTTACCTCTTACTTGCTATTAGTTCTATTTTCTACCAGTAAACATTTATCTGATGATCGGGGACGGCGACTAGGTTCGTAAATTGACTAGAAGATTTGATATGTAGCTACGACTAGAATCATTTTGTGCTTTAAAAATTTTTCCGAAAATTTGAAAATGAATTCTTTTCTCCACTGGGAGCCAATGTGGTACTGTAAGAATGCCAGAAATGTGGTCAATTTTTTTAATACGTAAAACAGCCTATTAATTAAAATAACAATCTTTGAAGCATTTAAGAAACCACTTTTATTCTTGTCTGAGCAGTTTATGGTAGTCGTCGGTAGTTATTCCGGAATAACTACCGATACACTGGCCCATATTCTGCTATATTTATTCCCATTCGCTTAGCAGCATATAACATTACGTCTCCTGCCCTCCCTGATGCCATCGACCCGCGAGATCTGTTCCCCTTTTACGCAATTTTTTTTCCGCAAAGCTCAGTAATTCCCTTTGTGTTTTGAATAATTACTTACAATTTCTTTATAAACTATTTGCAATGATGTTGTGTCTAGATTCCTCCGCGGGTGAGTTCGGTTTGTCATTGGATGGCTGGGATGCCCTCTAGATGGCAGGTGAATAAAATCTTTCCGTCAGGCTGAAGAGGACAGACTTGCGCAGACCTTTTCAGCCTCACTGCCAGAAGACTTAGGACAAATTAGAAGAAAGTAGCAAGGAATACATTTTTCAAAAGTTGTTAAAGAAAAAGAGTGGAATAAATTACAAATAAATTTCGCCAGCTGAAAAGCACATCTTTGCCACTCTTCAAAAAGCAAGAGAAAATGGGTTGTGTTGTTAAATGGGGTGGTACAAATTTACCAAATTGTAGACTCTCCAAACGACACCGTTGTCGTGCTTTTCTCTATTCACCAGTATTATGAGGATGGCGACTGGCACAGTCCGCAGAATCTTGTAGATCAAAATTAATTTTATTTTAGTCTTGAAAGACGAACCTATCAAGCAGACAGGATAGTTAGATAGAAGTTTTCTCTGCTGTCACATGTTCAGTACATGAACGAGGAGAAGACCGGATGTACTAGTTCACCCCGCAATTTGCCGTCACGATTTTCCTACTTCGAGTGTGGATAGATTCGTTCGTCTTCCTTCTGGACCGACAAGGCAAACAACTGGGCATATCAACCCTGCTCCTGGTGCTGCAATGAGGTGCCACTCCGGTTCATACCACAGTTTCCAGTGACCCAAGCCGTTGCACCGAGATAGCAAAGACAGACCAGATCCCATCAGACCTTGATTGTGTTTTACGATACGAATAAATTGTTTCAAATTCGAAAAAGTGCAGTTTCATGTATCTAAAGTATGGATAAAAGCTTTGATCAACTACCGGACATAAGCGAGGAAGTCCGGCCCGATTGAAGTCGCCAGAAAGACGAACGGACAAATTTTTCAGATGTTAAGGCATTGAAGGTAAGATCAAAGTACGATAGCTTCCCTTTGCTCCGTATAGATACTTGTCTGTAGAGTATGCATGGTTCCAAGTTCTACAATGTGTTAGATTTAGCTAGTGGTTTCCATCAGATATCGCTTAAAACGAGAGATGCAAGTACAACAGGTTTTGCGGTGCTGGGTAGCAGCTTTTATGTTTGGAAAATAGTCCTTATTTATATGGACGACTTGATAGTGTATAGCAAAATGTTTGAAAAAAAACTGAAAAATCTCGAACAAGTCCTTGACAAACTGCTTCGCGCTAACCTTAAAGTCAAAACGTCTAAATGCATCTTATTCCAGTGGTTAGCCTGGTACCTAAAACACATCGTGTTCGAAGAAGATATTTCTACTTGTCCCGAGAAAATCAGAAAGGTACAAGAGTCCAGTTCCCAGAAACCTCACGGAAGTAAAAGGGTTTATTGGTCTCTGTCCATACTACTAGAGCTTTATCAAGAAGAATGGAGACCTTGATAAACTATTAAATGACTTGTCGAGAAAAGATCAGGAATTTGTGGTCAGAAAAATATTTGAGCAGTTTCGATGCCGATGCTAGCAACTATAGCATTTCTGGTATTCTAAGCCAGGTGTACGATGGCGTCGAGAAAGTCATCAGCTTCCGTACCTTTACTAAGTCGGACGTTAATTACTGTACGATTAGACGCAAATCGTTGGCAACTATGTATTTTGTATCGTATTACAAGCACTGTTTGCTGGCTAGAAAGTTTCTCCTAAGAACAGACCATTCCTCTCTTCTCTTCCTATTTAGATGGCGTTCGCCAGAGAGGCAAATCGCCAGAAGGGCAAATCTCCGCATTGATAAAAATATTGGCTTTGACTTTGATATCAAAAAAGAGCTGGGAAATTACATCAGAATGCTGATTTCTTGCCTTGGATTCCATATATATAGTATGGGGAGGGAGTGGATTCTGCAGAATTTGAGTATGTTGAAGACTGGAGACAAAAAGCGAAAGAGAACTTAAAAAAGATAAAGAAATAGTCCAAAATCTAAGGAAAATACAATCAGGGACAATAATTTGCTACAAGGACACCAAGGGGTTAGGAGTGTTTTTAGGTCATGACGACTAAAAATACCATTGAAAGAAGGTGTTCATAGTATTAAACAGGTACCCAACGGGTACTGACACAGTGGCAAAGCATGACGATGATCAAAATCTAAATTGTAACTGCTTGAAAGGTTATTCTTCCCAGAATATGCGAAATGCAACTCGAGAAAGCTACATCCAAACAAGAAAAAATGCCCTCCTACAGCCTTTTCCTGTTTCCGTTAAATGGCCAAAAACCGAAATCAGTACATATTAGTTATTGGTGATTATTTTACGAAGTACATAAAGGCATTCCCAATTCCCCAATATGGAAGCTGTTATGATGGCAAATGTCCTGGTAAAAGACTTCATATTTAGGAATGGTATCTCTCGAATGATTTTGAGTGACCAGGGTTCACAGTTTATGTCTAGTTTGTATCGGGCAATGTGCCATTTGTTGCAAATTGACCAGGTTCGAACAAAAATTTACAGGCCACAGAGAGATGAGTATATTCACCTTACGAACGCCTCGATTGAAAGCTTACTTTCCTTCCTTGTGGATGAAAATGAAAGAAATTGGGATGAAAGGTTAAGTAGCGTGATGTTCGTGCACAGAAAACACGCCCCAAAAGTTCACAGGTGTTTCCCCCTAATATGCTCCTGTTTGGACGAGGCAAAGAAATGCTCCTTGACTTGATCATAGGCAGGCCGAAGACAATTATTTTTTCGACGAGTATGCATATGTTACAGATTTGAGGGTCAAATTTTCAGCACGCTAATGAAATAGCCAAAAAAAAAAAAAAAAAAAGAAAACACTAAAGTTGCTGCAATGAGACAGAAACGTGATTATAACGTCTGGACAAAAGCCAGTTCTTTCAGTCTAGGGACCAGAACGCGGGTTATATATATATATATATCGTAAAAAGCCCGGTTTATCGACCAAACTAGTTTCAATGGTAGATAAGAGAGAGCAGGGGATGAAAACTGCAAAGTACAATTAAACCTCGTACTAAACCCAAAATAACGCATAGGGATAGATCAAGACCTTATTTCGGTCCCAATCCGAACGTCAGTCTGTCAGTTAATAAAAGCGAGTCGCCCTATGGACAGAGACAGACGTTTGATTCTGAAACTCTCACGGCAAACGAACGTACAGACGAGTGTAAAATAGATCGAAGTGATCCAGTTAGTGATATGATTTGCTTAATGACACGTTTGACCCTTAGCGGGTTGCTGTGTGCCAACACTAGAAATACTGATACAGGTTGATTTCTTTTAAAACCGTACAATTTTATTAGGTTCTACTTCATCAACCAGCTGCCTCAAATATTCAGCTATGAAATGACATGAATAGCAGTCTTTGAAATCGATACAGTATAAATATGTTTCTCTGCGTAACGTTCCTGGCACCCGGCACATTCTTAAAATGTGTTTATGAATCACATATGTATGTCCTATTCTTGGTCTGTGTATAACCATATCATCGCTGGCATTAACTAATTACAATATTGCGACGCATTGCTAAAGGAACACGTGGAAAAAAAGAATGAAAAATGAAGAGATAGTAAAAGAAGAGTTAAAAAGAAAGAAATTCCGATAATGCACGTCATCAAGAAGTGATCCAAACATGGATAAGAATTCGGGTCAGGGAATATATTCCAAGACTTAGAGCTCTCAACCTGATAAGAGCTCTTCTAGCAACGAATCGATTTCCCACAATGGCCTAAGACAGTAAAATGGGGCGAACCAAGTTCCGATGACAAAAGTTTGCCAGTCTCGGGTGCGGGTGATTAGTCAGATAAAGAAATTCTGGACAAAATAGGGAAATCTGACCAAAAATCAAAAGCACGACCGATTCGGACCAAAATCGACCGATGGCGGTTCATTCGGACAAGTCGCAGCATTAGAACCGGTCAGTATTCCTGCCAGTCGAAACCTTTGATTTTTTCGGGGTAGTTTTTACTCGACATGGCGTTTAAGTTGTGGCCTATGTCTGACATGAAGCTTATCGGGTGTCAATATCTTTAGGTCGAGCCCTTGTTTCAAAATTCAGTCTTGTTGATAAAGCGCTGGTTGATTTTGCCTGGCCTATCACTTTTCCTCCAGAAAAGGACCTTGAGAAAGAATAGTCCTAGCCCGCTATTGTCAGTATATGTTGTTTTAAAGTGGTGAAAAAGGTATGTACAATTACATGTACGGTCGGACCCGGCATGTTATGCATCTTTTATAGAGTTTCATACGTGCAATTAACCACTACTCCTGAACGCAATTAACAGATCTATACCCGGAGTGGGATACAAAATCCTTGCAATGCAATACAAGATCCAATACAAGGAGTGCATGACTACCGTATTAGTCACCAGATTACGGAAATAGATCTTTCTCCGTAGTTTATATGATTTAAATACGCAATCGAGAATAGCTTTGAATCAAACGACTGTTCTGTCTGCTTAAGGGCATGCCAAAGATTGGCCATGTGCAACTAGTGCTCCTTTTATGATCGCCCCACAGCAATGCCTTTTATACATAATAACATTCAATGTTGTCACTTAATCCAAGTCTGTTGAATGTTTGCGTTCTGTGTGCCTTTGCTTTGGGGTTCAGATTACGCAGTAAATATTATCCTACGGGACTTAATTAATGCTGGACATAACACATGAATTTCATATTAGGTGTGTTCATGTTTCGCGCATTTTTGTCCACAGAAACCAATTCATTCAAATTGGGACAAAGTAAATCGCTCCACATTACGTGAGCTTCATAATAACTGTGTTCATATTATGCGGGTCCGACTGCGTTTGATAAGGACCAACAGTTAAGGTTTTAGAAAGAAAGATGGCTCGTAGCATCAGTTACGGTGTTAAGCGATGGAAAAGCCCGGGGAAAGGCATATGCGAACGCTAACAGGATCAATAAGTATATCAGCTGTTTAGCTGGAGTTCTGCCAAATTGCTTCCCTATATAAGAAAGAAACGGGGATTTTGATTTGTTTTAAAGTTCAATTTGACATGTTTGGCGTCAACAAAGGTTCACTAGTATTACCATAAGATAGAAGAAGGCTTCCTTATGAATATCTCAGAGTGGGGATACAATGGTTGTGGTCTTGGTAGATAAAATGGGCAGAAAAGCAGGCTAGTTGTTAGGGTTTTGGCACAGCTTTTCCGAAATGGACTCGTGTGTTTCATTTATTGCAGCTATTATTCGCAAGGAGTGCTAGTGTTGCTGCCCGGAAATTTCCGGCATTTTCCGTCTTCATTTATATTTCAAAATTAATCCAATCCTTCCTTGGCAGTAGTATGTTAGTACATTAAAAACTAGGGTTTATGGGAAGCAAGAATGATTAGTTTTTGTGTACTTTGTCAGAAAACCACTGTATACTGTAAACACCAGATCTTAATACCACTCAAAGCAGTGACAAGATGGCGTCTCCACTCTGCGAGGCACGATTTTTTATAAGGCATCTGATGTATCGACAAATCATTCGCTTATATAAGAAGGTCGGTGTAAACAACGTGTGCAGAGCTCCGAGCAAGACTTTCAATCAAGTTGTTCTCCACTAGTCAAAAATTGGAAAGATAATCGTTAAATAAAAGCAAGTGATTTAGTCAACTACATCGATTGCTACTTAATTCTTTGAAATGTATGTGTAGGAAAGTTACTGTGGATTATTGTGAAAACGTAACACTGAAAAAAAGGAACACAACAAATCCAAATAAGTTTAACAGCTTATTATTTATAATAAGAATGTATCAAGCAAATAAAAATTAAGATATTTTTTAAATACAGCAAGAATTGTTTGTGGAAAAGGCATGAAAGACGAAAGACTAGCGACTATCATACTCTGTATCGCAGAACCTTAGAACGACTTCTTATTTGATTGATGCATTCTTATTTCAAATGATACGGTGTTTTTTTTTTTCACTGTAGATCTCACTCAGAACAGAAGTAAGGTCCGAAAGAGCTTTACTGCACTCTTCTTCTCTACTGGATATACAACTGAACCCAGTTAGTTCGAATATTTGCTGACTTGAGAGATGGCCGAGGCAAGTAAGTAAAACAAACAGGCAACAGTTCCCCGCTAGATTTTTTTCTGATGCTTAGTTATTCACATTTTTAGCTTTTTTTTAGCTATTTATTAATAATTTCACTCCCAAAATGCCAGTTGTTTAGTATTACCTTACGTTATCAGTGCGCGTTCCAAAAATTAAGGCCGCAATTAATATCTATGTACACTTCTTTCTTTAAACAGCGGTAGTTTTGTCAGGGGGTTTTGAAGCAGTAACAACCCGCTTGGTTAATATGCATAGTTCTCGAAAATACAGTTATGCTTAATTATGTCGCGTTTCATCCACAGAGACGGAATCAGGCGACATCCAGGCCTTGATAGAGAGCAGTGTGGAAGCGATGTCACAGTCATATAGTCCCTACAGTCACTTCTCTGTCGGTGCAGCTGTACTTTGCAAAGATGGTTCTATTTTTAAAGGCAATAGATATTTAACTCGTCTGCACTCATATTCATATGGCTACATCAAACAGGGCAAATGTCGCTGTGAAAATGTGAACAAATGTCAGTGATAGTACTAGTTCTGTATTCTCTGAAACTCCACTGCATTTGCGTAGAGAGCATACTTCCATTTGGGATGTCTCTGCCTCCCCACTCCGCTCCCCTCTCTCCTTCCTTCGCTCGTTCTGCCCTCCCTCTCCTCACTCTCTCTCTCTCTCTCTCTCCCTCCCTCTCTCTCTCTCTCTCTCACACACACACACACTCTCTCTCTTTCTCATGCTTTCTTATGCCCACTGCAATGCAGCAGCACGTTTGACTGTTGTAGGGTGTAACGTGGAGAACGTGTCATACCCTGTGGGCGTGTGCGCAGAGAAGGTGGCCCTCACCAAAGCCATCTCCGAGGGGCATCGGGACTTCACAGCCATCGCCGTCTTCAGGTTTACTTTTCTTTACCCGTTTCCCCAATACCCTCCCTCCAAGCTCTCAAAAATTCTTGTTTAAAAAAAAAAAAGAAAAAAAAAAAAGGACAAACTTTAATACCGGTAAATAAATACAGAAAATAAGGTCCTGTTAGTTTTGACGCGTGATAAATATTTTGTTGTAATTTATAACCTATTATAAAAAACTTAACCGTCTTTCATGTCCTATAGAAAAACAGCCCTAGTTCAATACCGAAATCTGTGTTACTCGAAAAAAAAATAAATAAAAAAATAAATAAATCATTTTTGTTTACCATTCAGACGCATACCCATACCCTCATCCCTTATCTGGAATCCCAGGATATCTCAAGGTAAAAACCACTGGTAATGACCATTTCGAGAGATATTACGATCGGTACAATACTTTGTATTCTCCGTCCTGACCAGCTTTCAATTTGCTTGATATTTCAGTAAGATGTCAGACAAGTACATTTCGCCATGCGGAACATGTCGCCAATTCTTGGCCGAGGTATTTTTTTTTTTCATAAATTAAATAACTGACAAGTGAGTGGCGGTTGGGAATATCACTTTTCTTTTTTTTAATGAATGATCCAATCCGCTGGTTTCGTTATTTTGGAAAATCGAGAACTTAACAACCCCATGACTTGGTAATAGAATGCATACTTCCCGTATGAATGGTTTCGTTTTCAACAAAACGACTCTAATGTAAAAACGACTTTAATGTAAAACGAAACCACTACAAAACAATTTATTGGTGTTGTTTTTTTTTCTCAGCTGTTTATTTTTTGTTGTTGTTGTAATGGGCTGTCATGACAGTGACAACGAAATGACTCGTTACTTAGTTTCTCAGTGTCTTGTCACAATGTTTCACTGGAACAATTCAAAGCGGATGCCCATAATCCAAGCAAGAACACACTAACTGCGGAGTTGGGCAGCCAAGTTTCCTAAAGTGACTGGTACAATGTACAATCACTGAGCTGGTGCCCCCCTCCCCTTCCCCTCTCCCCCTATCCCAGGCCTCCAAATCTTCAAACAAAAAAAAATGAAAAGGGTTGTAGGCTAAAGTAATAAAATATCTCTCACAAATCAATATGTTTATGAAATGAAAGATCCTGCAAGCTAATACAATAAAATACAATGAATTCTATTAGAATTCTATACGCTCTTAAAATGTCCCATTACATACACCGTTGATTGGTTGGCTGACTTATACAGTCTGACTTGTACAGTCCTATTTATTAAATTTAGTTCCTTTCAGTTTGGTACGGACTATGACGTATACATGCTGAAGGCAGACAAAACATACATGAAGAGGACAGTGGGCCAGCTGCTGCCTTTCAGTTTTTCGGATATGGAAGACCACAACACCAGCACCAATTAACGAGTCATACAAAGTGTAACGGTATCATTTTACGGACTCATCTAAGTGGACTCCTTAGACAAATTCAGTTTTACTGGCGCTACAATCGCAATGTATATACCAGTCGATTCATTATGGTTTAAGGCTAATAACTACTTTTTGAATCTGGATTTCAGTTTACTTCGGGGAGGGTAAGGCGAGCGAAGGGTGCAAAATCACTTGTCACTGTCTCAAGTGTAACGTCTCGTACTCATCAATCTTACTTTGTGTTGATATCGATGTAACCGGGTGCAAGAGAGATAAAGTAGTAAATACAGCCGAATCAGTTAAGAGCACCTATATCATTAGCATAAACCGGCTAACTGGACATTGTGGTAAAATCCGTGGTTAAACGAATGGAAAATGGCCGTGCAATTACCCGGTTTCGACACTACAGCTAAATCGATTAATCGTAAATCCGGTTAACTGCGTACTATTTACAAATCTCTCTCATTTTATTTTCTTAAAAAATATACACCGGATAATAGCATAAACCGGATAAATGCATATGGTATCATAGGGTTACACACCGGCCGTGAGAAAAGGTTTTATAACCGGTTTAAAAAAAACTCCCGGTATAACCCATTTTTATTACCCATACCAAAAACCGTAATAACTACACAATAATTGTACATTGATTTAAGGCAATTTTTTTTAAAACTTACAACACAGTTAACTATAGGTATAGTGATAACAGTTGTAACCAATCAATTGACAGGGGTTCATTCTATGACAACAGTCTGAAAATATATGTACTTATTGCTATACATAAAATGGTGTGTAAAATGAAACACCATGCTTGTCCATAGAAACTTTCTATTAAAGTTATATTGGCTCTGTGAAAGTAAACAGCAAGGATGATATTTTATAGATTAAACCCACGCCGCTCCAAAAAAAAAAATTTTTTTTAAATGTAAACCGAAAACTGAAGCGCACCAGAAAATCACAGGTATACGAGGAAACCGGTAAAACCGGGTAATCCTACACTACAACCTTATTATAATTGTAAAATTGTAAATTGTAAAAATAGATTTTATATGCCTACATCTATCAAATATTCAAAGACACGGTACAAAAAAATAGAATAATTTAAATAATATGAACCATTAAAAAACAAAAATTCCCTTTTTTTAATGGTTCATATGAATGAAAAGGTTTTGAACTTTTTCTTGAACAATGTTTTGTCTGTCTCCTTTCGAAGTTCTGGTGGCAACGCATTCCACTTACGCGGTGCTGAACATGAAAATGCTCTGTCTCCATAGGATTTTGTTCCGGTTTTTGGTACAACCAACAAGTTATTCACGCTAAACCGTCGAGATCTTGTTCGAGAGTAGGTTTCAGCAACTCAGATAGGTACGAGGGCGCTGATCCATGTATCGCTCTAAACGCCAATGGGAACATTTTGAAGTCAATTCGTTGAACAATTGGTAACCAGTGGAGCTCTGTCAGGATGGGTGTGACATGATCGAATTTCTGGTGACCAGAAACTATACGTGCCGCGGTATTTTGTATCCGCATTAGCTGATTAATACGGTACTTTGGAAGTCAGTTTAATATGGCATTTGCATAGTCTAATCTTGAAGACACTAAGGCAAGAACTAATTTTTCAGGGGTAGGAGGACCAAGAAATAATGCCATGATATACTGAACAAGTTTAAGCAACGAAACGCCTTACTGGGACCACACATTATATTGTCACCGGCTTATAAGTGTCTTATAAGTGTCGTTATACCAAGCTTCGACTGTACTTTTCTTTTGAAAAGGGTTTATGCAATTGATTAGTTTGTACTGTAGTCTGAAGTAAATCACCGTGAAATGCAGCACACCTTCAATCCGATTAATGGTTTTTGATTTAACCTGAAAATACACTAAGTTAGAATAATAAAATAAATATGTCATCTTGCCATTATTTCATGACTCCTAACAAAAATACGACGTTGCACACCATCAGTATATCCTCTACCCGTATGTGAAATTTCAAAACAATCCAACCTACGGTTTCCGAGATACAGTCCGGACACGACTGATGTAGCCCAACTTCAATATATATATTTTCACAGTAGCAACAATCAAAAGCCAGCGTTGAATAGCGGCTGAGATATCGCGTGCACAAAGTTGCACTGTAGGCAACAGAAATACTAAAACATGGCCTATTTTCAATAAGTCGCCATTTCGTCATTTTTTTGTCGAATCGAAAAATAATGCGACGTTGCACAACTTCAATACATATATTTTCACTGTAGCAAAAATCGAAAGCCAGCGTTGAATAGCGGCTGAGATATCGCGTTCACAAATTTGTGCTTGCAAGTGTCGCCAGACAGACAGACCCGAATACTATAGTCCCCCGCTCCGCACTACGCGGCGGCCTAATAATTATACAGTAAAACCTCCGTTAGTGAACACCTCTCGTTAGAAAACAGTGACCACCTCCAAATAATGAACGATTTCATTTGTACCAAATATTGCCAGACTTAACCACAGGAATTGGTCTTATCGCTTTTTGTAATTTCTCGTTAGTTTTTGAACAGTGAACACTTGCTGCGGTCTCAAATGGTCTATGTCAGTGTAAGCAATCTCTAACTAATGAACAGAATATATTTTACCGGTACATTTTCCCAGTTTAATTATACAATTACTGGTCTCTTATCTTGCCCCATATGCCGTGTAGCCCATATTAGTAGGGGGATTAGTTATGTTACTTCGTTGCGACCTGAGTTATATACTCACCGCCTCCAAGTACTCCAAGTTAATTAAAAATTTCGTTTGTTTGTGTATTTGGTGTTAAACGTCGCGTTCACCACATCTGGGTATATTGGGGCGCACTTGCTAAAGGAACAAGTGGGAAAAAAGAAGAAAGAATGAAGAAGTAGCAAAAGAAGGGTTAGAAAGAAAGAAATTCCAATTGACCGTCTCATACGCCATGCACGGAACAGAAAGCAGTGGGTGTATTCTTAAGATTGCCCCCCAACCCATAGGAAAAATATCGTGTGAATGGTGCTGGCATCCTAACTGCATGTAATACAACAACAAATACTTATATCAAGAGGTTGTCGGCGATATGGTAAATTGACTTTTCGATGATGACAAACTTGACTTCAATAATTGGTTGAATTTTACGAGGGGCTATATCACAATAAACGACTACCAGTATCAAAGCGTCAATGCAATAATTTTCATAATAACTTAATACTTGTTACACCTTACCATAATTCCTTAACTCTCAGTAAATGAATTGACAACAACGAAAACATATTTGATAGCAACATCTTTCTTGCTAAAAAGAATGGTGCAACCACAAAATTATAGAAATTATAGATTCCACTGTATTTGACTGGTGTCAAGAAGTCACATTCTAATGAATAAACTGTCATACATAATGGGACTTGTTATTAAATAAAGGCTTCTGACTTATACCATCTTAGAAATTATATAATATTCATTTTCGCAAATAACCTTCAGAATAAGTCGTATTTAAAATGGAGTGAACGGCCTCATAAAATCAGTTACTCAAGTATTTCAATTACACGAAGGCACAAATTGACACCCTTACAGACAAAATGTTACTCACGGGATTACGACAACGTTATGAAGGAAAGCAAATCACAAAAAAGTTTAACAGTCCCCAAACCAGAATAAGAGTCCAGGATGTAAGCAACAAAAAGAAAAATATCCAGCATGTGAAAGTTCTGTGTACTTCTTTTGACGAGACAAAAAAAATGACTTCTGAAATATGTTTTTAACATAATGACTCGTCTAACACGGATTATATCTAGTCGAATTGAGTAACACGTGAAATAAGCAGACATATATTTGCCATATAAGAGCGCTTTTCTGGTGAGATTGATTTTTATGCTTTTGTCTGGAAAAAAAATAAAAGGGAAGAGTATTTCAATAACATATTGCCGACATCTCGCTAACTTCTTTTGAAACTAGGTGGAATAAAAAAAACATCTCTGATTTCTGAAAGGCCTATGAATAAAACTAAAGTAACTCCCAACGTGACACCGCTTCATCCCAAACACGCAGGGATGGCAAGAAAATTATCAATGAAGGAAAAATTCGAATAATTCAACGAAAAATTCAAGTAAAATTTTGAAAAAAAAATTACGTTATTTTAAAGTGAAAATCTTATCTTATTCATATATTAGCATACACTATTCTTTGTTTGCGTCTTATTTAGGCTTTTTGTAAACACTGTCGTCCCCCGATCTCACTAATACCCCAATTCCATCGCTTTTTGGTCATCACACTGCCTGAGTAGCTGTTGCCAGGCGGGTTAATAAACAAACAGCACACGTTCCAGATGCACTGCTTACAGCGCAGCACAGTCTTATTTAAGTATTTGATCCCTAAACCCTGAGCATTATAATACTTTTGCTTCAGATATTTCCCATAAATTCGGTGTAATCTAGATTTTGATGTCACATTAATTTTGCAATCGAAAGAGTTTTGAGTTATAATGCGTTAACATACAAAATGCCTCGGTACTTACATTGAGTTTGGCGACATTTTGAGCTGGACACCAGTAAATCAAATAACGTCAAGGTAATTTGTAAAGGATGTAAAAGTGAAATTCAAGGGATAATTGGTAGATTTGAGAAGCATGTTTCATAGTGCAAAAAACTGGAAAAAGCTAGAGGTAACATCAGTGCCTCAGTACCACAGAAAAGTTCTTTAGATAGCAGTTCGAATTTAGACAACTCAGAAGTTACAAATCCAAAGAGACAGAAATTGCATGAAGTGTTATGTCCCGACGTCACACCTATTGCTTGGTTGTGTGCTGGTAAAAAGACTAGGATTCCACGAACCGCTGTGTAGTGCTGCTCAGCACTTGCTGTCCGGAATTGTTAACAGTGCTGGATTAGAAAGACAATTCAGTACTATGAAACTCACGTATGGTTCTTTGCGTGCGCGCTTTAGAATTGAAAAGGCAGGGAAACTTACATTTTGTTACGAAATGCATTAGGTATATATGGAATGTTGTGATGTCGTTGGAAATTACTTTGGCTGTCACCCTCGTTCCCAGTAAAAGAAACAGGGGCGCACCAAAATTTGCTATGTGCTTAGAGGGGTTTGGTATTTTGAACTTATCACATAGGCCGGATGCTACAGCCTTCTCCCCATCCCTCCTCGAATAACCTAGTTCACTGTCTTTTGTGTACCTTACACTCATACAGTTTCTGTATAAATGTTGATGCTTAATTTAGAGGATTTTTTTCTTAAATTATTGGACATAAATAGTTTTAGAGACATTCATGTTTTTATCACCGGTGCTGGTTGATTAACGTTGCCCCTGGACTGTTTGAACTGCTTCGAAGCAACATCTTGTTCATGAGTGAAAACATCTGTGTGTATAATTTCCAGCTGTCAGGTCTCCTTAGCAACCTGTTTCAGATATAACCTATGACGCAGCCTACAGCTGCACATGTAAACATAGATGGCTTTGAGCTATGCTATAATCCATTTTATTTTTTACACATTTCCAGAACAAGTAGGATTGGGGCGTTTGTGCTGAATTTAGGGCATACGGAAAACACCTTCAAGGCCATAAACAGATAACCTTTATAAACGTTGATCGTAAACTTTTGAGTGTAGTTTTTACACGATATGGTGTTTGAGTCGTGATCCACGTCACATCCGTATAGCAAGAAGCTTCTGGCGTGTCAATCTTGGTAGCGGCAGCATATGAACGATTTGATCAAGGTGCTTTGTAAACTAATTTTCTTGCCTCTGGATGCAGTATAGACTTTTCATGCTTTAGTTTTTGTACTTGTCTCTCAGCGAGCCACATCAGGGTGGTTTCTCTTGCAGTTAACGCATTTGTAGTTATGACCGTCCTCAGACCTTTCACATTTGCCGCTACCATCTCCATACCCCTGGCAGTTATAGCTTCGCACAGGGTTAGGGATGTGGGGTTTAATTACTAATTCAAGGTGCCAACACATCTGACGGGAATGATGGCCTCCGGAATGTAAACATATGAGTTCGTGTGTAAAATTGAACTTACTGAGGTCATCACTGTCCAAGTGCGAGAGCCATTTTTTGTCTGTGTTTGACATGGCTTTAACGTGGCGGAATCAGTGTAAATTTGGAAGCATTTTCTTGTACTTTTTCAAACTTTCAAACTGGGTCTTATAGCTTCTGAGAGCTTCTCTGGACCAGACTCCCAAGCCCCAATGCAAAATGTGTGATTTTTTATCAATATTTGACAAAGTGTCGCCATCTGAGAGGGGCAATTTCAAAACATAATAAATAAAGCAGCTTTGCACATCTGCAGTATATGTATACATAAATACAGATTCACTGGCAAAGTTATAAAGCCTTGGCCTTATAGTTTCTATGACACTCTCTGGACACAACTCCTATCACATATGTTTTCACTGTGTAATGTTTCAACAAGCTTGGCCTTATAGTTTCTGACAACTTGTCTCGAGAAAACCCCACGAGTCTCTATGCAAAATGAGTATTTTGTATCAATTGTTGACAAGTGCCGCTGAGACAATTTTTGCCTATTTCGCAAATAATGCAATGTTGTACATCTGCAATATATATTTCTTGCCCAAAGTTTAAGAAGACTGGGCCTAACAGTTTCTGAGCACTTGCCTAGACAAAACTAGAAGTACACATTTCTCCCATTATCAATGCCTTGGATGCGAACAGTCTCTTCTGTCTACATAGGTGCGGACTTACTACAATCTGATTTGCATACATCCACGTGCAACTTTTAACTCGATCCACAGCTCTCAAATAAAAAAACGTAAAGCATAAACATTTCATAGAGAAAGCATAAATTATAGAAACAATATACTTTTGGCGAAAATTTGGCGAACTTTGCAAAATTGGTGAAAATCAAAAATCGGCTCCAGTACTTTTTTACGGGAGCTGGTCAAATCGCCCAAAATACAAATCGCCCAAAATTTTGGTCAAATCGCCCAAACCACTATTCCAAATCGCCCACAATATTTCTGGTCAAATCGCACACAATATTTCTGGTCAAATCGCCCAAACTTCTTGACCAAATCGCCCAAACATGTTTCGACTCAAGTTTTAGTATTTTATTTTCATTACTGACGCCTTTCGAGACAAGATATTCAAGATACAACTCATGGCATGAGTAAAACTCTCATCGATATTGCAACTACTGAAAAAAGCTAAGATGCTACGAGTTACTCATTGCTATTTTCAACACAAAACAAAGGACGAGCCTTTACAGTTTTACTGCTGTCTGGGGCACAAGGTGAGCACACTGTCGAAGGAGCTTGTAGGTGGAAATGCTGCCGTCGTTGAACTCTTTCCAGTATCCAAACAAACGAGCTTGGAGATCGCGGTAGACCTTCTTCTGGTAACGGATCACTTTCTTCTCGGATACGAGTCGAAGCTGCAGGTCCAGCAGTTTTGCTTCTCTGAAGAGTAAATCTATGAGAAGGTAGAGAGAAACTCCGGAGTCATGCGCGCGGTAATTCAGACGGCGGTGCCAGCCTTCGACATCGTTGTTTGTTCTTACACTGGCCATAAAGCAGCTCCACGTTGCCGGAGTCCAAAGTTCCCCATCAATCCAGGTTCGTCGCACATACCCAAGCAGTTCCTGTAGCTTGTCGGTGCTAGCAGCCCCTGTTATTCGGTCGAACATAACTGCAATATGTTCTGCTGGTATGTATGGTAAAGCCAAAATCTTTCGAACAAACTTGTGGGTGCCGTTATCTTGCTTGTAGGCTGCTTGCAATCCAATTTCTTGAATTTTTCGCCATACTGCCTGAGCCCAGTGAAAAACACACCCTTTAATCGTCGCATCGGGAAACAGATGTGCGCAAGCGCGCCATGCCGCCTCTTCAAAATCCAACATAAATTCGCATACACGTTTGTTAGGGATGAGATCTGCGATGGCGCTGAGTACTTCAATGTAACCTTCCTTCCTCTTGCCGGACATCAAAACAAACACCAACGGGACTTGTTTCGTAACTTCATCGTTTCGGACAAACGCGTGAATAGACAGGAGTTGTGTGAACGGCTTTCGGACCACGCGAAATGTACCATCCATGTACCAACGTTTAGCGTTTTCGAGGAGTTGCAGTCCCCTTTCTGAAGCAAAAACCAAATGTCTGCGTGTATTTACAGTCACATCTTTGCGCATAAAAATTTCGGGCACATAATTCATGTTCAAATCAAATTCTAGATCGCGAGGATCTTTCGGACGCAGCTTTTCGCGTCTTTTGTTGGCCATTCTTACGAGCAAAGGAAGTTTCGGCACATCATCTGGCAGATTAGCATCTACTTCTTCCAGCATGACATTTTCAACGATAGATGAAGCCGACTGGAACACATTAGTAACAGCCCTCTCTTTCACAACGGCCTTGATATGAACAGCAACAGATGCACCCAAATGTGCATCGTGCGAGTGGTTGTTGTTGGAGGTGAATTCGTTTCCGATTTGTTTTACAATGACAGGGCATTTATTTGTCTTAGTGCGGACGCTGCATCTCCATGTCGTTGTGTTAGCACCTTTGTATTTCAGCACATACGTGAAGCCACGATCATCTGCAAGTTTCTGACACGGTTGCTCCCTTTGTCAATTATGGTGTACGTCACATCGACCGCATTGGCCTCGTCATCAGCGGGGATGTCAGCCGGATTCAGGCTGTTCAGAGTCGATTCTTCATGTTATGGCGGTTGAACGTATGAACGCAAATCTGAAACTTCGTCGCTGCGGTTGTCCAACTCAAAGGCACTTTGCATATTTGAGGCATTGGTAAAGCTCGCACTGGAGGCATTAGCGCCTTCTCCTTCCACATCCATTTCTTGAGATATGCGTGTGCTTTCACGTGGTTGTTCAGACAGTGAGAAAAACAATGAACATTCTTCGCATTTCCAGTCCAAGATAAGTCGCATTCGTTTGGCACGGCTGAACTGCGCAAAAGAAACGGTTGTCGTGCAGGTTCTATGTTGCCAGCGGGTGCATTCCTTGCAGCGTAATGCATGCTGTCTTGGTCTTATATCCTGATCACAAGACAAGCACGTTTTTCCGGTTTCTTCCATAGTCACTTTTTTGTCATTGCATTGACTGAATAATGATAGCTGTCCATTTTCCCATTTTATACTCATTTCGTTCAACGTCGCACGTGTGTAAATTGCAATAAAAATATCGGAGTACATTACTTTCTCCAATGAAATTGAAACATTCCACTGGCACCGGAGTCCACCGGAGTAATAGTTATCCAACCAGCTGACGTTGTAGGAAGTCCGGAGTGCAACTGTTTCCAATCAGAGCACTACCACGGAGTATGTTTGGATTAGTAGTTATTCGAATTACAATTATTTAACAATTGCAATTGCTTAACAGTTCAATTTATGTGATTAGCACATCAGAGAACTGTTTGATGCAAAGAAAACAATTGCACAATAATCACTGTAGAAGACACCACCTACTCAATTGCATTTATTATCGCAATTGATAATTTGAAAGATCCATTTATAAATGCAATTGAGAATTTAAAAGGCCCATTTATAAATGTAATTAAGAAGTTGAAAGTCCCGTTTATCCTTTTATTTAATGTTTGAAATTGTAGGCCAGATCCAGTTTTTTTTCAATAATCACTGTAGAAAGACGCCACCATTCATAGATTCAATTGAGAATTTGAAAGATCCATTTATAAATGCAATTAAGACGTTGAAAGGCCTTTTTATCCCTTTATTTAATGTTTGAAATTGTGGATGCAATTTTCTGGGCGATTTGACCAATTTTATTTTGGGCGATCTGACCATTTTGGGCGATTTGACCATTTCTATTTTGGGCGATTTGACCATTTTTGGGCGATTTGTATTTTAGGCGATTTGTACTTTGGGCGATTTGACCATTTTTGGGCGATTTGTATTTTGGGCGATTTGACCATAACCCCTTTTTTACCCCTGACAAAAAAAAAAAAAAAACGTTTTAGTTTTAGCCTAACATCAAAATACCAAACCTGCTGTCCATTTTGGCCTCAATCTTACAACCAATCTGCCGTCACTGCTTCTCCTCAGTTTTATACACACCCTGCCGTCCGTCTTTGGCCTCAGTTTTACACCCATCCTGCCGTCACTGTTTGTCCCCATTTTACACACAAACCGCCGACCACGACCAAATCCCCAATCCCGTATCAAAGACGAATAATGCGAAGAAGACAAAGGATAATAGAAAAAGAAGAAATCAAGGAGGAAAAGAAGATATATATGAACCAGATTTGTGTTTTCGTGTGTGGATTGAAATAATTGACAATACTAAAGCAACAATTATTTGTTAATTTAAACAGGTTCGCATTTCAAAATAATTACCATCATCTCCTCCAGTGTCCTTGGATCTTTGTCGAGCAATGTCAAGGTCAACCTTCTCTTTCGTGGCGAGGAGCTCGTCCAAGTTATCGCTGGTTTTGAGAATTGTGAGGAAAGATTCACTGGTGAACATCGTATCCTTTGTCTGTTGTATTGAACCACAAAAATACAATGACTCAGCATTTTATATACTGTACATACGAACGCGAAGACAGTTCTGTATTCACAATCATCACAACAAAAATTATGCTGCTCCAGAAATCAAGTTCATACTTTTCTGTTTGATCACTAATCTGTTTAATAACCAATAGAATTTGCAATATATTTAATGTATGCGTGATTAAATGCTAAGGCAAACACACCAGGCGAACACTACGACATACCCGTGCTCAAGTTCAATACATCTTATTTCATTAAAATGAAGCAAGTGTGAAAACTCACCAACCAGGAGATGAACTGGTTGATGTAATCAGGATCACTGAACATGTTGATACAGCGGAGCAGTATCCCGCTTATCACAATCTCCTGAAATGAACAGGGTATACACTTTTCATTGCGAATTTTAATACATAGGCGACATACTCATTGCGCATCAATAATGAATTGGGGGAGGGGTGGATTCTGACCCGGGGTCTCCTTCATTATAGGTCGGGCATGATTGTCGCCATTCGATCTGCTTAAGAATTTAAATTCTAAATTATTTACTTCTTAATCTGGTCCATCTCCCTCACATTCATGCTTAAACTATTGAACAAAGTCAATGTTATCACATTTTTGGCAAACAAATATATACTTTGATTCACTGTTTAGTTGTTTTTCTTCTAATGATTTTTATGTTTGTTTGGTATACTCAGTCTTGTAAAGAATTTGAAAAGCGATTTTAATTCAATTTCCCATCTGATTAACGTTATTGTCAGACTTTTACATCAAAGCCAATATGGGTCATTGAATCGTAACAGACGAATGTCTACACTCACGCGTGTTATATAGCGGAAGGGCTTGTTGTGGAAGTCATCTGACGGCAGCAACAGGAACAGCAACACCTTAGTGACGTCCTGCAGATATTCTGTAAACAGACAAAACGACATCGATTTGTCTCAGACATATGACCATCATATATGGGTAATCGGGTATTGGTTAAAAGTTTAGTTAATTGATTTAGAGAAAAGTTTTACTTTACAGGCAGGAAGAAATCTTTCTCACATACTCTTGGTTAACGGATTTTGAGCTACCTGGAAACCTCCACCCCTCCCTCCGCCCCGGCCACTCCCACCAGTTAGACACTGCTTGTTTGATGCGCCATGTTGTTGTCTTTAGTGTTTTAGTTGAGAACCTGGACTTCACTATTCCCATACAAGCATTCAAATTATGACACGCTATTGTCGAATCCTTGCACCCCCAACCGCCCAAATACACAAACGTGAATAGAGATCTAACGCATTTCGCTCTCTTCTGAGAGGCAGATCATATCCCGGCAAATTGTCTTCTCCATTTCGCATTCCAAGTCAAAGAAGATTGACTCCAGGTCCGGTGGTGGCTTTGTACTGTCCAGCTGATGAAGCCGCTTTTTGTCTAAAGCTCTCCTGTACAAGCGGATGTGAGAGGCAAAGTCATCCACAAGGTGGGTGGTTAGGTACGGCACCAAGTCCACTTCTTTAGCCCTGTAAAATATCAGTTGGTGTAGGTGTGAGTGACAAAGCTGAATTGGGGGCTTGCACCAGTCGGCGCAATGCACTCAAGATTTCTATAACATTGTTTAATCATTAAACGTTCGAGCTACGCCTCGCCTATTCAGCACTATGTGATTTTGCCGTAAAGGCCAACGTGCGAGCATCACTAGAGGAGCTATCTGTACCAGCGACGCTGTCAAAGCAACCTAAGGTTACATTCCAGAGAGAACCTGTCAGAGAAAGCGATGACGACATTCTGTAGCGCAACTGTCAGAGAAAGCGATGACGACACTCTGTAGCGTACCTGTCAGAGTAAGCGATGACGACATTCTGTAGCGTACCTGTCAGAGAAAGCGATAACGACAGTCTGTAGCGTACCTGTCAGAGAAAGCGATGACGACATTCTGTGGCGTACCTGTCAGAGAAAGCGATGACGACATTCTGTGGCGTACCTGTCAGAGAAAGCGATGACGACATTCTGTGGCGTACCTGTCAGAGAAAGCGATGACGACATTCTGTAGCGTACCTGTCAGAGAAAGCGATGAAGACAGTCTGTAGCGTACCTGTCAGAGAAAGCGATGACGATATTCTGTAGCGTAACTGTCAGAGAAAGCGATGACGACATTCTGTAGCGTACCTGTCAGAGAAAGCGATGACGACATTCTGTAGCGTACCTGTCAGAGAAAGCGATGACGACATTCTGTAGCGTACCTGTCAGAGAAAGCGATAACGATATTCTGTAGCGTACCTGTCAGAGAAAGCGATGACGACATTCTGTGGCGTACCTGTCAGAGAAAGCGATGACGACATTCTGTAGCGTACCTGTCAGAGAAAGCGATGACGACAGTCTGTAGCGTACCTGTCAGAGAAAGCGATGACGACATTCTGTAGCGTACCTGTCAGAGAAAGCGATGACGACAGTCTGGAGCGTACCTGTCAGAGCGAGCGATAACGACAGTCTGTTGCGTACCTGTCAGAGAAAGCGATGACGACATTCTGCAGCGTAGAGCGGATAGCGTGCTCGAACTCGGCACCGTCGCTGATCTTCCGGTACCAGGCGTGGATGTAATCCCGGTACGTGTAGTTCAACACCTGGCAAACAATCAACGTACGACTGGGTCAGTAGCGCCATAAACCTCCCAGAGACTAGAAATGATTCCTGTATCCAAAACAACGACATGTGCCGATATGATGCGTTCATTCAAACTCTACCTTACTGGTACAGAGGATGCTAGCTCAAAGCTGCAAACATCTACACTACCCCCGTTTCGTTAGACTTTAAGTCCTGACGCAGTAACAAGACAGGAGACAATAAAGTAGACAAGGGGGGGGGGGGTGGGGGCGGGGCGGGGCGGTAAGAAAGGTTGGCTTGGTTACCTCATGCAAGACTTCGTCAATGATGACAGATCCCGTCATGCGCTTGTCCACAGTGCACACGGGCTTCTCTCTTCTCAGCTCCTCAACCAGCTAAATACACAACATAAGCATATATACAGTAAGCATGGGCGTGGGATACATTGACCCGAACAATCAATATGGTCAGAGGGCCGAGTCAGGGGGAAAGTGTATAACCAGGGATTTCATGACCCTCCCAGGAACTTCTTGTAATTAGTAATTTCGTTGAGATTTTGGCACAATTTAAGGACACTTTTTGTTCGTAACAAAGGATCGGCACGCTTTTATGATTAGTGTGATTCGGCGATAGTTGTGATATCAGTTTCCAAAATATTAAACAGGACACTGATGGAGAAGTGGATGAATGGCGCTATTTTCATTACGAAATAATGGTTACAATTTTAATTTGGTACTTCAGTATTTCATTGGTAACCATTTGAAAAATTATTTTCCATTTAAAATTGTTTAAAACGCCTTTATTTGTTCCTTACAACTCCACTGTGGGTAAATAAATGAAGAATTAAAACCAAACTTTTGAATTTTCCAGTCATTACCCAAATTCCCTGGGATTTCATGAAATCACTGATTACACAGATTTCCTCTTACGTTATATATTTTTAATATTTATAAACGTGTGATAGATTTGGTCCTCAGTTCCTTCGAGGTATTTGCTCTTATCAGCTCGTAAGTTTTTAGTAAGTTTTAGTAAGTTTTCCTGCTGTTATTATGTCAGTTGACAGATGTTCAAAATTCGGTTACATAAAGCGTGGTCACATGATGCTCAGGGAGCGCTCTCCTTCCGTCTCCACACGCTTCACTTCTCGTTTTAGCATTACTAATTTTAGAGTGCGACAATACATACTTGCATTTTAACAGTATGTACAGTTTATTTGTATTTACTGCGTTATCGCCGAGGTTAATATCAGTATTATTTTGACAAAAACAGTTATCATCTTATCTCAGTTTTGTTTACATCAGCTTCAGTCTGGTTACACTCTTCACAACTACATAAATTAGACGGATCACGAAAACGCAACAATTAGTACACTTACCTGTGACACAGAAATATGTTGTCTAAGCTCATTACTTGGTACGAGCACGGATAATTTTGAATCAAATCGTGACTTTTTTCCATTTTAGCGCAGTTGACAATTTTGTGCAATAAATCTTAGTGACCATCTCTAATTTATGAAATGTAACTAATATCCTTACATCATTCTTTCTGAAGGAGACGTTTTTACTTAAAAACCTTTAGTCACGAAACAAAAGATCAGCATAAAAAGTTCACTGCACTGTACGGGGACGGACTGGCACTGAAGTTGAATAATGTTTCTTTCGGTGAACACCAACGGAAATTTCAAACCAACACAATCCATTATTACACATTCCAAATTCCGACGACCCACCTTGGGGATACCGATGCTGGGTTGCGGCATAATGAAACAAATGCTCATATCCTGCTTCCACTGCTTAGACCTCAGCCGGCCCTGGTACAGCAGCACAGCCAACACGCTGTAACAAGAATGACGCAGCAGCATGACGTCAGCATCGTAGGCCAATAAAACGTCTTGAAAATAAATATGCGAAGATGTTACTATACCACAGTAGTGGAAAATAAAACAAATCAGTTGCGAGTTAAAATAAATTTCCGTTCTTTCTATTTTTCTTATGAACAGGACACAAATACCGGTATGTTTTCTGAATAAACAGAATTATTATCATCTGAATTAATTCATTAAAAGTCATAAAAAACACCAATATTAGCCTGTCCCAACTATGCGAGTCGAATGATCCCTGCTGTGCAAGAACTTTGGTGATAACAAATGCTGAAGTGACCTACATAAAGGATATCAATCAATACATGCTCATACTGGACTTAGAGATGCATGGTGAACAATCTGGTGACAGGGCAAACTGTTCATTTTAAACTAATGCAGCGTGTAGTAACAGAGTTGAGCATCAATGAGAGTTGTTTATTATCAGAGGTAGGACTGTAGTTCCGTCTGAAATATTTACCCGACTAAGAACAATGAGACGTGGACGGCCAGCCAAAACGCCATGTAGTAGCCAAGGTTAGTGCAAAATAGCATGACCACGACGCCGCTCCAGGTTAGCGTCCCTACTCCCACCTCCATGAGCTCTGTGTTGTCAAGCAACTTTCAGCAATCACCTTTAAAAGTGCAAATTATATGCTTCTGTGCAAAAACTGTTAAGACGAGAATCGTGCGCAAACGATAGAAATAATCAGCCGGTAATGTTTGATATGAACACGCTTTATTTAAGATCGGTTTATTTGAAAAATTTTTTCTTTGGTTCCAAATTCACTTCCATTTATTTACGTCTTAAAGTATTCACACAATTTAATTCGAATAATTTTAAATTTCGTTGACTTGGACTATATTTGCCGGTCCCAGTATTATGTTTACATTGTTGAATATCAGTATAATTCGGTTTATTTGAAGTCCACGAATGGGCCATGGGTCACAATCCATTTTACATAGACTTCCTGTATAACAGTTTGAAATCGGGCTCTCTCCACAACATTGCAAGATCTAAAATAACTACCAAATCGGATGTATTTTGACCTCTCGAAGGACAGAAACAACTAGAAAACGGGGCTCTTTCGAACTGGTCTTTTGCTGACGGGAAAACAGCAACTGTGGGATCTCCCAGTTTTGGTCCATTTCTTCTTCAATTTACTCGTTATTAAAAACTCGTTAGGCAAAAAGAAACAAATATTTCACACCATTTTATGGTTAGAACAATTGGGTACTGCTTCAATTGCTCGATATATAACGATATACGGGCCAACTACGTTCGCACTGAGGCTCGCTTTGCCAGATTCAGAGATACACAAGTCTTTATTGGAAACTGCAATGGTATAGCTTTTATGTTGCTCTGTCTTTAAAAGAAAAGAACACGGAAATAACCATAAAGCTTCCAAAATAACTGACATGTGTACTGCGGGGATACAGATTATTTTACAGACTATGGAGATTATTTTACAGGTAATCCGTAACTTTTTTATTTAAATTTAATATTTACAAGGCAAGGAACATTCAAATTGAACAGCAGACCGTAATTTGTAAAATTATAAATTAGTCCATTAGCTGAAGATAATCTTGACCTATAAAAAAATGTCATGGTGAAGTGCGTGGCTTCTAGTTCGTAAATAAATCCGGAAAACGCTGTTTTCACATTGCATTTTCCTTGCATTCAACATTTATTCATTTTATATTATACGTCTAATCATTCTTTTGTTCTAAATTTATACGTAATTCTGCATCTATCAACTATTTAATATATACTGACCAAATAAACTATAACCCCTTTATTTAAATTTTCGGTCCCTTGACTTTGGTCACGTGACATTTAAAGACCAGATTGTAAACCAACATTTGACAGGTGGATGCCGAAGCTAACTTTTCTGCACTTTTATGAACAAATAAAAGATATACAGCTCACTAAAAACTGTGCCTGTTTTACAAAAAGGGCGTATTGAGCATGAACTTTCTGTAAATGTTTGAATAATACGGACTGGTATGCAGGATTAGTGCCTCAGAACATGTGAAGTTGACCCCTATTAGTGGAACAATGGAAGGCTTCGTAGCTCTGAATGAGAGATATACGATGCTATACAAGTCAGAGCTGGGGAATTGGGTAACAAATAAAAGAAATGATAGAATAAATACAGCAAAACAGCTCAGACTCGGAAAATAAAAACTAAGTGAAATATAAACCTATTTCTTAAAACTTTTAATAACTTTTTTAAATAGCGTACGGGTTGTTAAAAATACGACTGCTCTTTGGGGCAAGAGAAATTTGACATTTAGCCGAAATCTATCATTTCTTTCATGCTTTACCCGGTAAGTTTGTATTCGAAACGCAGGATTTTTGCGCATTTTATTCGGAATGCCCAAAGTGTGATTTGGGTTATTTTTACTGCAGTTAATTGTATTCAAAACGCAGACATTTTGCGCATTTTATTCGGAACGCCCACAGGTTTGACTTGGCCTATTTATTTATATCACCCGAAACGTATTCAAACATTTGACAGTTGGGTGCAAAAGCTATTTTTTCTACATGTTAACGAAGAAATAAGAGATATACAGCCGATTTAGAATTGCACCTGTTTTGCAAAAATTATATGATCTGTTATTATCGTCCTGTACATCACATGACCAAAACATCTCCGTTTCCGATATTTCTAGGCCCCTGCCAAAATTAACTCACACCACGGTGTGCGAATCATAAAAAGAAGTGATAAGAATCCGTCAGCGTGTTCTAACCGCTTACCAAAGTCACAAAGCCAATTCACATAAAAATAATAGGCATGACTCCGGGATACTATGATGATGGCTTTGTACGTAAAACGTTTTCCTTTGCATTGCGCAGGTTGCTATACGACACTCATGTCGCATTACAACACGATGAAAAATTTTCGAGCAAAATCTCGAGTTTTTGACTTTTTCCGCTATCGATTTTGTTTGTTTGTGTTACAACATGGCTAGATCAAGTTTGCTCTGTCACCAGATTGTTCATCGTGCCTTGTATGGGATTCGAGCACCTGTGGAAGGCCAATGAATCCATTGCTGCGTGGAATATCATCGAGCAGCACTATCAATGTCCTGGCGAAAATTATATTTATAATTTATAATGATTTTGCATCAAGGCAAGAAAAATTTGAGGTTTACTCTGCATGACGAAAGACAAAGAGATATCGAGGTGTTGACTATAGGAACTGGAGAGTAAAGGAGTGGAGAAAAATTAATAAAAAATACAAACACATTTTGCTGATAGCAGTCCTACACAAACAAACAAAAAAGTGATTTTTTTCTTTCAGCCATAAAATGAACAAAAGACACAAAACACTGTGATTCAAAGATCTATATTTGGTTTGTTCATGAAAAGTGATGTATCAATTTATGTTAATTTATAAGAAATTCTAAATTTAAGGTATTTATAAAAATTAAGCATTGGATTAAGAGGCAATAAAATTAATCAGTTTCATTTGGTCTCATGATTGCAAGAATGTAGAAGAAGCAATTGTAACCAATTTAAAATACAATAAAAACAGCGTGTCCTGTAAAATAAATTTTAAGTATGGCTTGTAAGAAATAATTTTTGCTCAATTTAATATGAGACCGTTATATGACAGACTTTTATGTCCAACCTTTGACTTTTTTTAATCGGTCGCTAGACAATTAATTTTAATCAAATATTCCAACATTACAACTTATAAAGTGTGCTAAAGGTCCCGTGTTTAAGAACTGAAAAACAAATATTTTTCTAAAACGTGAATTAAAATTGTACGGGTTTGATTCAATTTTGGAACCCTTAACCGTTCTTGAACATTATTTTTCCTTCGCTGGGACCAGATATCCGTAATAGCTAAAATTGTTTAAAAACACGCACCATTGCATTGTGGTTCCGAACGTTTCTGTATCCGGTGAACAGTTTCGGGGTCGAGTGAGTTAAGTTTAGTTTCATTTGCGACAGATAGCTTCACAATATGGCAGCGTTTAGATCGGCTTTATCTCGATTAGTACTACACAATAAGGTAGGTTGCATTTTATGCCTTCATTTAACTCGAGAATGTTTGAAGCAACGGAATACCTATTATCGCCCATAGAGCCAAGGTTACAGCTTATGAGTATCTGCGTTATATTTCATTCATGTGTACTGTTCATGATAATTGAGCCCTTACCATACACACTATGGCTAGTCTAGTTATTCAATCGTATTCTACTTCAGAACAGTTAGATTTTAGTTGACAAAATGTGCAAGGAGAGAACCAAGCTGCGATTCAGCTGTTCGTTATATTCTTGCGGACAAGTTCACGTCACAACCTTACATCCACCAATGAGAATTAACATTTTCATCACGTGATCAAAAAGGTACCAGTGCCTGCGTCAGGGCAAAAAGCATATTTTCTCACTCTTTCATACCAAATATAACAAGGCATTTCTCTTGTTCTGGGCCGATTGCATGCATTTTGGCCTACTTGTCACATGCCAAGAAGTTAGTTCTTTACATAGTTTTTACCGTTTAGAAAAATTTTATTACTTAACTGAAATATCGAAGAATTTGTGTTGGTATAAAACAGTGCAAGAAACTCCAAATATCGCTAATTTCGCCCTCAATTACCCACAATGCATTGCACGAAGCTGTCCGCAAGAATAAGCCAATTCGCACTTTCGGGTCTTTTCGGTGGAGGTGTTGTTTCGACTGTAATTTTTTTGGGATAAATTTTGTAAAGAAATGATAAGGGATAATATCAAAATTCTAATTTTATTTCAACATGCACAATTTCAAATTTATGCCAGTGACCTATGTCTTTCGCCAGTGTTTATGCAAGTTCGCGATCCCGAAAATGTCATTTTTGTCTCGCCAATTATCACCCGAAAGGTCGGTTAAATAAAACAACTTCCCTTTAAATGGTAGGACTATCTAAACCAGTTCATGTTTAGATTTTTGGTATATATTTTCTTTTAATAATTAGTGGTGTATGTGGTTATTTAATAATTTAATTCGCAAAATTCTTAGATTTCGGGATGACAAAAAAATGTTACGGATTAAAGTTGTCCAAAAATATTTTGCCCGGAAATATTTAATTTAACTATAACTCAATACAAAAACTACAGTTTGCTTTGTAATTCTCTGGAACCATGTCTAAAATTCTATACTTTCGACATCCCATAGGGGAACTCCATTACATTGAAAACAAAAAAGTAATCGTTGAAAAACCACCCAAAATGGCGGACGGTCGTAAGTTATTGGTAAAGCCATCACATGATCTTTTAAAAACTATTTTACATATTGTGGTAAAACTCACCTGAATATACTTTTGTTGGTAGTCAACCACTTCGTCTGCTAGTCATATGGAATCTCGGTCAGGATATGGTTATCCGCAGGCAACTCGTGTTGTTGGTTCCGCTGTTTGGTAGCCATCCCGGGCGTTGTACATTATTTAATAACTGAACATTATTTATCAATACAAAATATCAATATCAGTTTCACGACATTCTTCCCCATTTTGTTTTTCAGTTCTTGTGACTACTTTAATTCATGTCCAGTAATACCAACTATATCCTTTTTACCAACTGGGATAACATTAGTATAAGTTGACGCAAAATAATACAGATATGCCATAACAAAAGCGATACCTGGGCGTAAAGCTAGATATATTACATATAACACCGCACTAATCTACACTAGAAGAAATCGAACGCTATACTACTAAGACATACTATACAATAAGCTAAACTACATCTACATGAAGCAGAGACTAACCACTTCAGGCCGTCTGCGCTACACTACTAAGCCATACTATACAAGAAGCTAAACTACATCTACATGAAGGAGAGACTAACCACTTCAGGCCGTCTACATTCTTCCTTCTCCTGTTTGACAGAAAAATGATACCACATATAAATAAATTACCACTACATATGTAACTCTACTATATACACAAATGAATTTCACTGTATAATTTTATATTCGTTTTGTATTCCAATAAATAGTTGTGAGAAGCTCATTTATTGGAGTTCAGCGATGATAAATGAGAGACTATCTTATAAACCGATGATGGCGATGCTCCAAGATATGGACTGTCACTTTCTATGACAATGTGATGAGGATCGACATCCTGAAGCAAACTAGCATGAGGTGATTTGAGATGAATAGATGTAATACCAAAACAAGTGTTAGGAAAAGAATCCTTCCAAACTTCCATCAGAGAACTACTGTATGTGAAACAATGAAAGTGAATCCTATGAAAAGCTGGGACTTTACCTTCAAAAATTCGAAGAAGTGCATGAAATGCTGTACTCCCACCGTCTAAATCCCGGCAATGGATTACGATAGTTTTCTTATGGGCTATTGCAATGTCCAAAAGACATTTTATCAAGTCAGTTTGAGAATTTTGCTCTTCTGAGGATGATGCAGTATAATCTAAACCCATTTCACCAATACCGACTACTAAGGGATTATCAACAACAGATTCTATGTCTTCTCTGAGCTTAGCCTTAACGTTGTAAGCGAACCTTGGATGAGAACCTATGCAAAAATACAAACGATTGTCATAATCGTGTAATCTATTAATTTTGTCTTTCGTCGGCAACTTTGAAAAGCAGTAGTTCGTGATAGCGAGAACAACTGGTAACTTCGAATTTATGCAAGATTCCTTGAAATTCGGAAAATGCGACCGAGATAACACTTGGTCCAAATGGAAATGTGAATCAGTCAATAGTTGCATATCAGAGGTGTTAAAATTTTAAGTGGCAAAATATTGGAATTCGATTTGATCAGCCTTGGATACTTTTGATAACAACAAAGAAACTACCCGCCAGTGCGCCAAAACCGCCGGAGAATTCGGTGGTGAAATTGAATATTCCACAGGTTGTATCTTAAGAGCCGCAGAGACCTCATTCAAAAACTTCACATCAGCTGGCATTATAGGAATTGATGCAAATGATACAGGACACCATTCATTCTTGCATAATAGTTGAAATAAAGCAGAAACTGAGATCATTCCAAACTTAGAAGCTAGCCGTAACAGATTGTTGACAACAACAGATGTATCAGAACTTGCGGTTTCCTCTGGATTAAACTGTAAAGGCAAATGAGATTTAATTACATGTCGTCTAGGATGAGGAACTCGTGCCGAACAGATGATACAAGCTATAGCTCGTCTTTTTCTTTTGTGCGTCGGCGATTGTACTGAATCAGCATCTTCGATGTCATCATCATAGTCAGGTATAAAATCGGCCTCGTTTTCTAGTTCCATATCTGATGAAGAAATCAAGGATTGAATAAGTTATGCATTATATCTCAACATATATTAGTATTCATTCTTCGCTATTTATCTCTTGTTTTATACATTATATATTGGTAAATGTATGATAGTTGAAAGCAAATATGTTTCGTTATGTGGTATATGATTTATAAAACTGAATGAAATGTGCCAGTTTTGAAAGTTATAAACATGTTTGTAAATTATGATGTATATTCAGGAGTTAACTGTAGTCCGACAGATATGTTGGTTTTCTTATCTTTCTGCCTGACTTCGAAATATTTCCATTCATGTTGCTATCATAACTGTCTTTCTTTAATTCATTTTTTTTCGCAGTATTCTCTTCTTTAGCTTTGTTGATAGTTACTGATTCTTTCTTGTTGGCTTTCGATTCTTTATCATCGTCTGCTTGTTCTTTTTCGTCATCTGTTGATTCGTTGTTGTCAATTTCTGAGTCATATAGGTTGCTAATTGGTATTTCATATTCGTGTGTATTGTCATCCAATTGAATTCCTTGATCTTCAACATTTTCTTGATTATGTTCGATTTTACTGTCTTCTCCATCAAAAAGAGATGCTATAGAAATTTGGTTAGATTCTTCGGTATAAGGATTTCGGTTCTCGAGTATTTGTTTCCGCAGTCGTTGAATCCAAATTGGTAGGTCTCTGTCTTTACATGGTTTCAAATTGTCGTGGTGTATGTTCCATGTTCTTTTCCTGTTTCGTATTTGTATTACATTGGGTGAATAAACCTTACTTACAACATATGGTTCAGAATAAATATCTTTTAACTTGTTGCTTTGTCTCTTAAATTTCAAAAATATTGAGGGTATGTTGGCCAGGTGGATAGAAGAATTAAGTCAGGTCGACATGATCGTACAGCACCGTCCTGGGAAACAACACGGAAATGCTGATGGGTTATCTCGAATTCCCGATCGACTTGAGTTTTGCGCTAATTATAGAGCTGGAGTTAATTTAGACTCATTACCATGCAAAGGATGTAAATTCTGCATGAGAGCACATCAGCAATGGTCCAAATTTGACGACGACGTTGACAATGTGATTCCTTTAGCCGTTCGAAATTTGAAATCTGCACCCTGGTGTTTCAGTTACTCGAAAGAGGAATTACGAAATCTACAGCTTGAAGACGACGACTTAGCACCACTATTAGAATGGATAGAAAATGACATAGAACCCGAACAAGGCGAATTGATGAGTTGCAGTCCTGCGGTGAAGCGATTTTGGCGACATAAAGATCACCTTATGATCCGAGAAGGTGTTTTACACTACCGATGGGAATTTACTGATTCTACGAAATATCTACTGATGGTTCCAACTATTCTGAAGAATGAAATACTCGAATATTGTCATCGTCTAGACATTTAGGAATATTCAAAACTTATAATAAACTCAAGCAACATTTCATGTGGTATGGTCGTCATTTAGACACAAATTATACATCCTAACATGTGCACAATGCAATACACAAAAGAAGACTAACAAAGCACCGAAATACCCGTTAAGTCGATATCATGCTTCAAATCCGTTAGAGAAAGTACATATAGATCTTTTAGGTCCTTTTCCTACTAGCAAAACTGGCAATAATTACATTTTATCAATAGTAGACCAATTCACTAAATGGATCGAACTGCATGCCGTCAAAACTCAGACCAGCGAAGAAATTGCCAAAACAATAGTCGACCAATTCATTTGCCGCTTTGGTTGTCCAATAGAAATCATGACGGATCAAGGAAAATGCTTCGAAAGTAAACTCTTCCAGTCAATATGTGCTCAACTCAACATCACGAAATCAAGAACGACACCTTATCACCCCACTTCTGGTACCAATGTGGTAAAACTCACCTGAATATACTTTTGTTGGTAGTCAACCACTTCGTCTGCTAGTCATATGGAATCTCGGTCAGGATATGGTTATCCGCAGGCAACTCGTGTTGTTGGTTCCGCTGTTTGGTAGCCATCCCGGGCGTTGTACATTATTTAATAACTGAACATTATTTATCAATACAAAATATCAATATCAGTTTCACGACAATATTATTCAGTCCCTTTTATAACCAACATGTGAATGTGTTTCTGGCAAAATGGAATTTTGTTGATTTTTGCCGTTTTTTCTATCAGTTCTTTATATCCTTCTCCCAACTGAATTTTTATTTTGCTGCGTTTCTTATGCCCTTGTTAAATTGCAGAAAATTTTAACTTCCTCACTCACCTGTCTTATACATGTTTACGTTCTGGGCTTTAAATATCATGTGGCCAAGATCAAATTACCAAAAATTTAAACAAAGGGGTTTTGGATTATCTGTAAAATATATATGCTCTAATAATTGATAGATGCAGAGCTGCAGAGTTAAGAATAGATTTATTCTATACACCCTTAATATTTAACTTAATTCTTCCATGCTTTATTAAATACCAGTTCAAAGGTTTTTGGTAGATAATTGCAAAATATACGTCACTTTTCATGTAATACGCGATGATCCCTGGATGGAAATAAATTTCAGTTATTTCGGGAGATTTTCGAGGCGATTAACGTTGAAATTAAACAGTACATCGTAACTGGTTAACTACGGGGTTCGTAGCATTCTTGAAAAGTCTTGAATTTGCCCGATCGTCTCAAGGTACCTGGAATTGTCTTGTATTTTGGAAGGAAAGTCTTGAAAAGACTTGAAGTGTGTAATCAAATATGATGTGAAATATGTTGATGAAATATGTGTATTCTGTGTATAACACCTTCTTGACCCTACAGCGGTAAAAAAGGGAATTTTTATGATAGATGAAATTGATATTGTGGAAAACCTGAGTGATATTGTGGTAAAAAGAGTAAATGTTATTAGACGTGCAATATATCACTGTTGTCTTTAAATTCTTAAAATAAATCAATAAATCGTTTGTAAAACTATTTCTAAAAACTTTAAAAGTCTTGAAAAAATCTTAAAACTGTTAGCTGTATAGGGCTTTTTGGCCCTTGCTCTGTGGTTATCTCTTCTTTCTGTCGTTCCTTTCTTCATTCATTCATCCTTGATCTAGTCTGTTAATCTTTTGGATGGCCTTCCTTTTTAGCTCCCAGTGCTTTCAGTGCTGTTTTTAGGCTTTGTTTGCGCGTTATCTCGAAACAGCTTATCAGCTCTTCACCATACCCTGCAGGAAGAAAGATCATATAGTGCAGATGTGCACTGAGGAATTATTTTGATTTTTGTCAGAAATTGAATTTTTGACGAATGTTTCTGACATCTTCAGCTTTTAGCATCCCGGTTTCAGAGGCATAAGTAGCAATGGGGAGAACCAGGGCTTGATATAGTCCAGTTTTGAATCTTTTGATTATTTTCTGTACAAAGATTAGCTTTTTCAAAGGCCCAGATACATGGTGTATGACACTAAATGGAAAAATGGAAAAATGTAAAATCGCAACACCCTCCGATAATTCAAAAAAAAAAAAGTCGATGGGCAAAGGGAAGAACAGGCAGAAGTTTGTGTTCCTGGGTAGTGAAGTGCTTATGCCTGGTTTCTTTATAGGTTTCCAAAATGTCTAGGTCTATTTTTCAGAGCATTTTGCCTACAGTCTCTTCGATATCCAGCAGAGGCGTGTCTGATTCTTCAGTAAGTATATTTTACGAACAATTTCGTGGCGTTTTATTAGCAGGAGGAATTTTTTCTGAATTTCAGTAACAACTCACAGAATGTGAAGATCAGTTTCGTTTCTGTTCTGATTGGTATGCAAATAACAATAGCACAATTGAAGTGCATAATCGCGTCAATGTTTCATGAGCAGTGAGTAATGACAGTTTCTTCCCTCGGTTTTTTTGCCACAGTAAGTGTGAATATTTCCTTATGTTACAGAGTGGTTTAATTCCACCTGGTTGTGTATATATAAGACACACTGCATGACACATGTTTTCTTTCAGAATTTAAAAGATGTACTGGCAAACCTCATTCCGAAAGAACAGGCCAAAATTAAGGAATTCCGTTCAAAGCACAACAGCACCCAAGTAGGCGGTGTCACCGTGGACCAGGTAAGGAATTTAGGTGCTTTATCATTGAACCGCTTCAGTTTGCCAAGTCAGGCGAACTTACATTGAAGGAGGGTTATATGTTGGCTTGTCCGCCAGTTGGCGCCTGCAGTGTTTTTCCAGTAGTTGTTTGCATATCACGCAGACGACTTCCATGTGCTCAAAGAAAGTTCACATTTGAAAAAACCCAAGTCGTTAAAATGTCATGTGTAGTTTTGGTGCTAATTTATGGTTGCGCAATATAACTGTTCCCACGGACACGCTTCTGGTTCTTTCAGTATTATATATTATTTAATGTTGTGAGGGAACAGGATTTGTGATTTTTATCCCCCGCCGTCCTACCGGAGGCGGGGGATATAGAAACGCACTGTGTCCGTCCGTCCGTCTTGCCGTCCGTCAGTCGCCAGTTTTGTTTCCAGACGATATCTCCCAAAGTACTGGGCGGATCTAGTTCATATTTGGTATGCGTAACAACCAAGATACCTAGATGTGCCTTTTGGGGGATTTGGTCGGATCGAAGCCCATCTGGATCTGTATTTGGACTTAGAATCTCCAAATCCGGATCTCAACGTGCACTATGGTTTCCATGCGATATCTCCGAAACTATTGAGCGGATTCGGTTCATATTTGATATGCATAACAACCAAGACATCTAGATGTGCCTTTGGGGGGTTTAAATCGGATCGAAGCCCATCTGGATCTGTAGTTGGACTTAGAATCCCAAAATTCGGATCTCAACGCGTACTTTGGTTTCCAGGCGATATCTCCGAAACTAGTGAGCGGATCCGGTTCATATTTGATATGCCTAACAACCAAGACATCTTGTTGTGCTTTTTGGGGTTTTAATAGGATCGAAGCCCATATGGATCTGTAGTTGGACTTAGAATCCCAAAATTCGAATCTCAATGCACTTTGGTTTCCAAACGATATCTCCGAAACTAGTGAGCGGATCCGGTTCATGTTTGATATGCCTAACAACCAAGACATCTAGATGTGCCTTTTTGGGGTTTTGGTCGGATGGAAGCCCATTTGGATTTGTTTTTGGACTTAGAATCCCAAAATCCGAATCTCAACGTGTACTTCGGTTTCAAGGCGATATCTCCGAAACCAGTGCGCGGATCCGGTTCATATTTGATATGCGTAACAACCAAGACATCTAGATGTGCCTTTTGGGGGTTTTGATCGGATTGAAGCCCATCTGGATCTGTAATTGGACTTAGAATCCCAAAATCCGAATCTCAATGTGTACTTTGTTTTCTAGACGATAACTCTAAAATTTACCGGATTCGATTCTCATTTCGTATGCATATGCATAACAACAATAAAGTGTAGTTGTTTTGTCTACTTAGTTTAAGTGCGAGGTACAGCACCCGCCCTACTAATTACACCCACGGCGTTGGATATGGCAATTACTGATTGCTCTTGTTTGGACTGAGACGTGTTTTATAACATTTGTGGTGATTTAATTAACTTGTTGAAACACAGCCAGTTATTTTTGTTGGCTACCTGCGGAGAATAGCGAAACTACTGAGCCTCAAATATTAAGCACATGGAGATATAAATTTCATGTCCGTATTAATCTGATGGACCACTACGGGCCTTCCAGCCGAACCTATAAAACCTTTTAAAACCTATTAAATTTATTTTTTCAAAATAGACTTATTTTTTTGGCGATATTAAACCTATTAAAACATTTTTTTTTTACTGCTAATTGATTTTTATTATTTTTTTGCGTATTTGATTTTCTTAATATTATCCATTTCTTACACAAAATATTACCAAAAAAACTCATATTTTAGGTTACTTTCGCAGAATATCTGTATTGTTTAAATTAATATATTTATTGTATATAAATTATAAATTAAATTATAAATTAACTGTTAAAATCGAAAAACTTATTAAGATATGTTTAAAAACCCTTAAACCTATAAAAACTATTATTTTAGAACGTCAAACCTGGTAAAAATTGCTTTTAAAAACGTTTTTTTTTTTTTTTTTTTTTTTTTTTTTTGACGCCAAAAAAACCTAGTAAAACCTCTTTTTTTAACTAAGGACCTATTAAATGACGTATTTTTTTTCCCGAGGAGTGCTGGAAGGCCTGCCACTACGAACCGTAACTCGGGCGAAGTTTAACACATTGCACTGACGGAGTTTGCAAAGGCTGTGGTCCATAGAATTTTAGCTGGATTGCTCTCAGCTTTGATGCGATTATATTTCTTTTGACTGTTCGCTTCCAGAAGAACTTGTTATTTGGGGCAACAAATACTGAACTGGCTTCTCACAGTGCCCCAGGTGATTCCTGTAATACATCAAGTAATAAAGAATGAATGCTCCATCAGTATGCAAAGTGATGGCGTTTGTTTTTGTTACTAGGTTTATGGGGGTATGCGAGGTATTTTAGGGCTGGTGACCGAGACTTCAGTGCTCGACCCGGAGGAAGGCATTCGATTCCGCGGCTACAGCATACCCGAGTGCCAGGAACTGCTGCCCAAAGCGGAGGGTGGGCTAGAACCACTACCAGAAGGTCTTTTCTGGTTACTACTCACCGGGCATATACCAACCAAGGCACAAGTAGATGAAATATCAAAGGTAATGCCGTGATTATTCGTGAACGATAAATTTTGTTTAAATGCGACAGTATGTCTTAAAGAATATTTGTTGAAGTGGCATAAGTGCTGATTAAGCTGGTATTCTGTTTCGGTATTGGAAAGTCGTTTTAATAACAAATTCACTTACATTCTTTCACTAATTTTACGAAGTGACTGAAATTTTCAGTGACTCTGTCAATTTCCTTGAAAGTACTACAAGGTGCATAAAACAGTGTTTTTTATCGTCAACAACGTGTTAGTAAGGCAGTCCTCAATGTGTTAGTAAAATTATCATTTAACCATAAATAGGTTCCATGCAACATGCTTATTAAGCAACAACAATACATATAAGTTGGTCAGATAATTTTTTTTACCAAAGCAAGTTCTTCGGACTCTTTTCTAATAGAAATGATTTTTATAATAAACAACTAAAATCATAAAAATGTTCCTGCGGTATATCAAACAATTCAAAATCTTAAGATTATAACTACAACAGACCCATATGTTAAAGTACTTCGGACACCATAATTGACAGATTGACTGTAACTCATATAACTCGCTGACATTTGCCCTTGCATTCCCCTTGTGTAAATTCATCCATGCACAGGTATATCCTTGTCAAGAAACATATGCTTGTTTGCGTTCAGAAACAAACGGCACACGATTGTACGTTGATAGCGCGACACTGTATTTTGGTGTTTTTGCCTCATTAAGTAGAATTTTCCAGTCGGATTTGCTTTGTTGCAAATCGGCTATGATTATTTTCCAGAACTGGGTATACATATCTGGATTTCGTTGTGGAACCAGCTTAAAGAATGACATGGATTTTCTTGTGTTCATTTGACACTTGAAATTTGTTGAAATATTCTGTCACGCTACAACTCTCAATCACTGCAAACAAAGCAGACAATCCAGTGGCACCCTCGGACGTCTTCGAATCAAACAAACACACGGAACTCATGAAATGCTTTTTTTTGTGTTTTTTTTTTTTTTTTTTTTGGTTTTTTTTTTTTTTTTGCTTGTTTGTTTGTTTTATTTATTTATTTTTGTTTGTTTTTTTTTTCTTCTTTCGCTTTGCATCAATATATTTACTAGCTCTGAATATTGTATTGTTACGATGGCTTCCTCCTTCCCTTAGAAGGAAATTTAAAGAAGAATTTAGATTACCTGAGCTTCAGAAATGAACCGTGTTGGGAGAATGACAGAATCTACGAGTTTAATGTATAGCAAACCACAAAAAGTGTCGAAAAATATAAGAAATAATCGCATTTAATTCTTTATAAGTAGGTAATTCCAGGACTGTCTAGCCAGTGTGGTAAAGCTGGCCCGTCAGTGAAATCCAATTATATCTAGATCCGGATAATACATATGGCCTATTCATACAGAGGAATGGGAAATCATGCTATCAGTTCAGACATACTAGCATACACCTTTATTTCGACCAGAAGTAAAAAGTTTAAGCACAAAGAAATTAGTGAAAATTTATGCAAAGCACTTAAAATCGAGGTAAAAAGTGGCCCTTGGAGAAGGTTCACACGTTTATTCGCCTGGTCTTATTGCTGTGTGACAGCTCTCTTGACTTGCATTCATTGGCAGCAGGTGTAGGTGTTTATTAGAAGCATTTTCCTGGTTAAACTTGTACATGATAAATATATTCCAAACAACTTGTGCTAAAAATTCTCATCCTCCAATCGATGATTGCGTCACGATATAGGGCTTATATAATGGAGGTGAGTACTTTGGCCCAGGGAACTATTCGCCCAGAGCACCGGATGAAAAACATGCAGGTCATACAAGTTGGAAGGCGACATTTGACGACTACATAATATGGCCTTTTCATTATATTCAATATCGTTGTAGAGGGTTTTGGTCAGATCGATCAAAGGACGGTGATCCACAAAAGAGATCAGAACTATAGATCATGCAATTATGGTTTGATTGATATTAGACAGTCCTGTTATTGTACTCCGGCTAAGCAATTTCTTTTACTTTTGGCACAGATACCACGTGACAAAGGAACGTTTTAGGCCTAGCTTGTAATAAGTTTTGTTTCGTGTATGTTGGTATGTTACGTTTTCAGAATATTAATGGTACAGATTTCTCCAACCCCTCCTCCTCCCCCATCCTGCCATCGTTTAAATATCAGTTGTCTTTGGGAATTGCAAAGAGGGGGGGGGGGGGGGGGGTGATTTGAGTGATGTATGTCGGGCAGAAATTTTTGTGAAGAGAATATTATTCTGAACCCTGCACGCCATTCACTCCCTTCCCTCCTTCCCCCTGCCTTTCAATATCGTATACACCAGCTGTCTCAGAATTGTACCGATGGTCAAAAAGTTGCGTGATGTCTGTTGAAAAAAAAAAAAAAAGAAACTCTGAAGAAGCCTGCCCGCCTCAGTGTTTGTATTTTATGTGCATAAATATCTGCTGCATGATGATATGAAGTGGTGAGGGAAAGAAGCAACCAAAGTGGCCCATAGTTATGTTGTTTTTCCTGCCTCTCCCCAGGAATGGGCGTCGCGTGCGGATATCCCCGGCCATGTGGTCACCATGCTAAATAACTTCCCCTCCAATCTACATCCGATGGCGCAATTCTCTGCCGCAATCACGGCCTGCAACAGCGAGAGCAAGTTCGCCAAGGCCTACTCAGATGGCGTCCCCAAATCATCCTACTGGGAGGTATGTGATCTGTTGTGACATGTGTGTAGATTACTTTCTGTTAAAATCTGATTATCTGTTTAGTTTTGCAAGGAAATATAGAACTTTTTATAATGCGAAATGTTTACTGTTTAAATTCGAAAACGTGAAAGTTTGACGTTTGCAGCATGCGTATGAGGATTCCATGGACTTGATAGCCAAGCTGCCTGCCATCGCCGCTATCATTTACCGCAACCTGTACCGCGACGGCACGAGCGTGGGCACCATCGATCCGGGCAAGGACTGGTCGGCCAACTTCACCTCCATGCTGGGCTACGAGAGTGCTGATTTCACAGACCTCATGCGCTTGTACCTGACGATTCACAGGTGATAGATTCACTTCTGTCTTTCGTTTGTTTAGGTCGTGGATTCCTGTATTGTGAAATAAAAGAGATAAGGCTATCAGGTCGAGGGACTTTTTCGAGTTGTTAAAAAACTTGCTTTTATTTAACATTAAAAGTATATAGTACACAGAGTAAGAAATTCTGCACGAAAGCTTTAAATTGAAAAATGTAAGGACATGGTATATTGTTTATGTCGGCAGTGACCACGAGGGCGGTAACGTGAGCGCCCACACATGCCATCTGGTGGCCAGTGCACTCAGCGACCCTTATCTGTCCTTCGGCGCCGGCATGTGCGGATTGGCCGGCCCACTCCATGGCCTAGCTAATCAGGTGCGTTTGATTGCACTTACGGGCGAGAAAGGATAGGGGGCACTTTAATTGATATAATATATCTGACGACCAAACTGCAAGCAGATATAGAATTGTTTTGGATGTGCCCATATTTAAATAAGAAAAAAAAGTTAAAAATTGTTGCAATATTGACAGGAAGTGCTAGTATTCTAGTATAGTATTCTAGCACTTCCTGTCAACATTGCCTGACAATTGTTTACTTGTTGACAGGAAGTGTTGATATTCTTGACCGGCGTGCATGAGGAGTTGGGCACGGATTCCTGGACAAAAGACCAGCTCAAGGAATTTGTGTGGAAAAATCTCAACTCCGGCAAAGTAAGCAATATTGATGGTCCTTTCTTCCAATCCTTTTCCCGAAGGAGCGTCCTGGGTGTCGCCGAGAAAAATCCGACTTTTGCTACATCCATAGTTTTTTTATTTTCTTTATCTGGAGTTTTGGTGGACCTAAACGTACCTTGTTCACTCCTATAGTGCGTAAATAGTTTGCAAGTCTTCATTGCCATTGTTTAACATTATTGTGCAGAAGACGAAATGAGGTAGTTCTTGAACCGTTCTCTTTTGCTTGCTTTCTGGTGGTCCCTTAAGCCTGTGGCGTAACATGTAATTTACCAGAACTTTGATGTCAAACAAATAGCAGTGATAGCCCGGTTATTTTGGTGGACCTGAAAGACTGGGTTCCTTTTTGCAGGTGGTTCCTGGCTACGGTCACGCTGTGTTGAGGAAGACTGATCCCCGTTTCACATGTCAACGTGAGTTTGCACTGAAGCACCTGCCCACTGACCCCATGTTCCGGCTGGTGTCTGACCTGTACGAAGTCGTACCCGATATTCTCCTGCAGCTGGGCAAAGTGAAGAACCCCTGGCCGAACGTCGACGCGCATAGCGGAGTGCTGCTGCAGGTGAGTGGTGAAGTTTGCTCGGCCACTTATTGACAGTCACTCATTGCTTGAATAGTTTAATAGTGAAAATACATTGCTCCTCTGCATGTTTTTGGCATGAACATTTCTCCGCATTCATTTTGTCACGATATATTGTAGTTTTGCGTAAAAGAAAATAATCAAATTATATATTCGTCGAAAAATTAACTGGCAGGGGCCGTATTCACAAAAGTTAACTGTACAGTTAGCAAAATCTGTTAACTGCTCATGTAGTAAACAGAGCTTCTGAAAGTTAGCTAATAAATTCTTGTAGACATTGTTTGTGTAATTTGGCTAAATCGGCTGATTTTCCTTGTGCGTTGTAAAGTTAACTGCATAGGTAACTTTCGTGGATACCAGGGCAGATGATCAGTACCTGATGCATAAAAAGCCAAGAGATTTTTTTTTTGGCGGGGGGGGGGGGGGGGGGGGGAGGTTAGCGTTCCATACCAACGGCGTTGACACTTGTGGCATTTCAGTACTACGGCATGACGGAGATGAACTACTACACCGTGCTGTTTGGCGTGTCGCGCGCCCTCGGCTGCCTCTCCTCCGTCATATGGGATCGCGCCCTCGGCCTGCCCATAGAGAGGCCAAAGTCCATCTCCTCAGAGAAACTCATAGAAATGGTCGCGAACAAGAAGTAAACCGAACCACATGTATAAGGTCCTCTAGATTACACTCTCTTTTTTTTTTTTTTTTTTTTTCTTCATTTTATTCTACATATTATTAGGAGAATTGTCTAGTTTGGTGTGCGTTGAATTGAGATCAGAACGATATGGTCATTTTAGGACAACAGTGGCTCTGGCTTAGTGTAAGCACCAAGCGCTGGAATGGAGTCGGATTGGATTAGTTGTCAGTGGTGTATCCAAAATGGATAATTCCCTGCATCCCACACGTTGTGGTATTTGAGATTATTTGGATTTGGAAACGGGAAAGGGGGAGGGATGGGGTTGCGTCTTACAAATGTGGGAATGTAATATTTTTTTCTTGGGCATGTTACTAAAGCGTGATAATTGTTGTGAGAAATAACATTTCATTAGTTAGTTCAGAAAGAAAAGAAAACTTCAGATCGGGAAAAAATACGTTCTCGTCTCCGACCGGGCTGCAAGGATATAAAGTACTTAGTGAGGAAAAAGACCATTTATTTTCCTTTACAAGTGGCATAGTCTAGTGTGGAGTGGTTTGGGTGTTGTGCGTCCTGTGAACAAAGAGAAATTCGGTGTTTACATTGGTGGGACACAATACAACTAGAGCCAAAATAAGTCCTTGTTTTTAACTTCACCGTTTACTGAAATCAAAAAGAATGAAAAATAAGTGAAGTGCTAAATAATTTGGATGAGAAAAAAAGTAGACTGGACTGTCTTACGTGGCGTCTTGGAGTCCTGTTTTTGGCTATGCAGTGTTCTTTGTCATTAACCGAAAAATGTGTATTTTGAAAGCATTTGGTTAGAAGGGGGTCACCAAGTACTACGGCACTATCCAGTATCCAAAAGTGGGCTGGGGAGTTACTGAGTATTGGAAATATATTTAATGTTCATGTCACTGTGCAGTTCAACATTGGGTTACCACACGAGCGGATGCAGTTGTTAGTTAGGTCTGATAACTGGCATCGAAGTGGTTTTGAGAGGCGCGTTTAGGAGCACTATTGAAGCCTCGAGTGAATGCATGTCTGCACTTTTGGGTGTGGAAACTGTGATCTACCACACTGGGAGTTTTAAAACTAGACATTTAAAGCATCCAAAATTCTATGGTCTTTTTCGAAAAGTTCGCATATTGTTTGGTTTTGTTATGACCTAGCATTGTGCTGAAACATATCTTTTCTTCTTACAGTTAACGTGAAATAAATTGTGATAATTACTTGTCTGTAAGTAGTAGGTCTGTGCATATTGACGTGAAATTAACCATGTGTGCTTATGTGTAATAAAATAAATAACAACTGAAGGGTTTAAGTAATGTGTTAGAAAACATAACCCGTATATGTGTTACCTATCTTGTTGCCGAAAGTTTCAATAAATTTTATAATGCAAGTATGGGGTTTTTTTTCACCAGTCATTCAATTCGGCGGGACTCTCCGCCCGTTAACCATTAGACTTGGAAGATATTTTACTGCGTTCGTGAAAATCTATACAGTGAATATATATTGTGGATGTGCAACGGTGTATTACGCTTGAAATCGACCAGGATTTGACGAAATAGCTTTGTCTATTCCCCACAGGTAGAACCTGTCGGGAATATATGCGATCGACCGCGTGTCGGTCTGTCATCAAGAGCTTGTTAACACGATAACTTAAAAATTGCTGCAAGGATTTTAATGAAACTTGATACGTAGCTTCTATGGGAACAAACACAGATCGGTATTGTAAATGGACCAGGTTCGTCCAAGGAAAATGGACCAGCTGGACTTGGAAAATTTCAGCTCTTGATTGACAGTTGTGTGAGCTTGTTAATACGATAACTTAAAAACTGCTGCAAGGATTTTCATGAAACTTGGTGTGTAGCTTCTGCGGGCACTAACAAGGATCGGTATCGTAAATGGGTTACGTTGACCCAAGGATAATGAACCAAATGGACTTTGAAATTTACCAAATCCTGGAAATTATTCAGCATCGGAATGAGTTTGTTAACACGATATGTCGAGGACAACTGCGGGGATTTTAATGAAACGTGGTGTGTAGCTTCTATAGGAACAAACACAGATCGGTAATGTAAATGCGCCATCTTCGTCCAAGGAAACTGCACCAACTGGACTTGGAAAATTTCAGCTCTTGATTGACTATTGATGGCCGTGTTTAACTGATGGGGGGAAGGGGGGGGGGGCTGTGGGGAATATGTGAGCTATATGTGTACATTTACATAGAGAACTTGTAAGATTTCCGGGCCAGTTCTTGAAAATGGCCTATGCTTCTGAGACCTGACAATGAAGATGGCGTATTACCTTTTTCAAATCGGCCAAAAAAACTGACAGAATGGCGCTTTGTCAGAAATTGATATAACTAGATTGGCTAGTGTTTTTGTTAAAACAAAAACGGATATGTCTCCCCCGCCCCAAATCAGTCACGTGGAAAAAAGTCGCCAAAAATACATTTTTGCAGAAAATGAAGAAAAACTTCGCAGTAAACATTTCCACTACATATGGGTTCTTCTTGCCATGTTTCAGCCTAATCCAAAAACTGTTTCGGAGACATCGCAACAATTATGGCCAAAAAAGTTAAAAATCAAAAATTTAAAAATTCGCAAAAAATACATTTTCAACGGAAATGAAGAAAAACTTCGCAGTAAACATTTACACGTTTTGTGAGTTCTTTTTGCCAAGTTTCAGCCTTATCCAACAAACCGTTTCGGAGATATCGGAACAATACGGCCAAAAAAGTTAAAATTCAAAAATTGAAAATATCGCCAAAAATACATTTTCAAAGGAAATGAAAAGAAACTTCGCAGTAAACATTTGCACTATATGTGGGTTATTCTTGCCACGTTTCAGCCTAATCCAACAAACTGTTTCGGAGATATTGCAACAATATGGTCAAAAGTTAAAAATCAAAAATTGAAAAATTCGCAAAAAATACATTTTTAAAGGAAATGAAGAAAAACTTCGCAGTAAACATTTACACGTTTTGCGAGTTCTTCTTGCCAAGTTTCAGCCTAATCCAACAAACCGTTTCGGAGATATCGCAACAATATGGCCAAAAAAATTCAAAATCAAAAATTTAAAAATTCGCCAAAAATACATTTTCAGCGGAAATGAAGTAAAACTTCAAAGTAAATATTTGCACTATATGTGTGATGTTCTTGCCACGTTTCAGCGTAATGAAACAAATTGTTTTGGAGATATAGCCTGCCACAGTGAAAAAAATGCACGAACCCCCCCCCCCCCCCTATGTTCAAAAATTTGCCAAAAATAGAATTTTTGAGGAAACGAAAAAAAAAAAATACCACGGGCGTCATCTAGACATGTACCCCAATATGTATGTATGTTTTGAGAAAAATCGACTCATTAATTTCATAAGATCTCACTGCAGACAGACGGACGGACGAACACACCAAATGCTATATATGTCTCCCTTAGGGGGAGACATATAATGAACACATTTAAATTTTTCCATCATCCATGCAAGTTCTTGAAAACTATAAAGCGGGCTTTGCAATTATGCAGACAATACTGAAACATACAGAGCGAACGCATATATGTTACAGGATATGACTATATCCAGGTTACCTTGTTCTACTGAAAAGGATAGGCTGTCTATAGATGGCCTAATAATAGGCGGCCTGAAAACAGTCAAGTTGTCTGTTGATAGCCTGATTTTGGGGCTTGAAAAATATAGAGTTAGCCTGTAATGATTCACCTCTTGTTTCAGCGTTGTCTCATCTTCACCTTTGACGTAAAGAACTGCCAATCGTTATCGATTTTATACAATTCAGTCTAATCTAGCACTGCCAGCACTTTCACTAAACCATTGAAACAGCTTAATATTTTTTTTAAACAATTTATTCTACGAATATAAATCCTTTGCAAGCAAAACTAATACTGCGCTAATATTGCAAGATTGCAAAAGTTTCACTCTGACCACACCATTTTTGGATTAATGGAAAAAAAAAACAACCAAAAACGACAATAAGTGCGTTGAGTGTGAGTCTTGTAACCACTCATTTTACACACAGTTGACATGTAACTGGCGGACAGCACTGATTTATTGTATGCTTAACTGTATCCACACACGCCACAACTGTCTCTTCCAAAGACACGCGTTCTGTCAGAAAGAAAATCAGGTCTAGTTTCGGGTGGTTTAAGTTTATCCAAAACTGCTCCAAAAGTTAAAATAAAAACAAAAACAAAAAAACATTTTGGAATGACTCCACAAATTGTCACTTAAATTGCAGTATCTTCTGTACAGATAATCTCTAACCGACATTCCTAACACATCTCAACTAAATTATCCACAAACTACAAAAAAAGGCTCTCTTATTTTTATTACGTGAAAGACAAAACGTATAGAATGGGCCACAGTACAGAACCACTCATAGAACATGAAATGCTGTATTAGAAAACCGATGATTAAGATCCAGGAAGGATATCGAGACCCACATTCTTCTGTTTTGGGGAAGTGAGTGAGTCTAACTGAAGTTCACTGAGTAGATACAAAGCCGTTAAAAAAATACCTCCCCACCTAGCAATAAACTGAGTTTAAGGACAACGCCATATCTCAGTTAAAATCAACTGCAAATGAACACGCACTACAAGTGAAAAAAAACCGCCAGATAAAGAGCGATCACAACCAGATGCTCGAGAAGCATGAATCCGCCGGGTTCGCGCAAATTGTATACCTGATTATGACGTTCCTGTGAACAACTGTTCCAAAGAACACCATACAGCCTTGTGGTCAGTGAAGTAGAGGTTTTAGAGCCAGTGGTACATCGTTGATTTGGTGTGAAGATAATATCGATACATCGACCAGATGGCATTGTTGCTTCAAACGAGGTTGGCAGAAGATGAAATGAATTCATAAGATCTAGTAATGGCGACTGCTTCTGTGAAATGTTTATGTTGAAGTCACCAAGCACGATTGTTCTTTTCAATGGTAGTTGGACGAGAAGTCCCCGAAGATATTTACAGAACTTGTTTACCGGATAGATTGGCGACTTGTAGATGACACATATTACAGTATCAGAGGTTTCTTGTGGAAACCTTATGTTCACACAAAGAGCTTGAAGCGTTGTGTCAACGGTAATTTTTCTACCTTTCAGTAACGTATCGGTATATAATGCAACACCGCCTTTAGTGAAGCCATCGTTTCGGAAAACATCATGTGACGGAATGTAGAAATTGCTGTTGTCATGATGTGATGTCAACCATGTTTCACTCACAGCTATAATGGCTGCATTTACAAGTCGCTGATCAGCACAAATGTCGATATGATGTACTACAAGCGATCTGGTGTTTAAAGAAACTGCATACTGCCCCTCGCAGAATGTAGAAGAGAATCGGCCTATTACAGATGTATCATGCAGACGCTTCATTTCATTGGCAACTAGAGGATCGCACTTGATTTTCTTTTCATCAAAGTAGATGATTGACAGGCCATCGATAGTTCTGGCTCGGCTTAAAGCAACATAAGCCATTCCACATTTAGTCCAGTGTTGCAGTGATACCACCACTCTGTCAAGAGTTAGGCCGTGGACTTTATGAATTGTTGTCGCAAAAGATAGGCACACGGGGAATTGAATTCTTCTGATATTTTGTGACACATTATTAGGCAGAAGTGCCTCATGACGTTCAATCCTAGTCGCAGTTTGGAACAGTGGATGCTTTATGTGAGATCTGATATTTTTTCCCACTGTGACAGTGTCAAATTGAATCCACAAGCAAGAGACCACACCTGCTTCAGTCATTGTTATATCAACTACTGTTCCAACGGACCCATTACAAAGGCCATCTGCAACATCGACATTCATAACAAGCATTATTCTGCAACCAACTTTCAACTCACTTTTGCTCGGATCCGGTCGAATCCTGGTCACTGTACTGCGGGATGCTTAGGAGCAGCCATGGGTAAAATCTTAAATCAATCCACCCACTAATGCGGCCTGTAGGCGCGTGAGACCGATATGTGTTATGCTCATTCCTAATTCATTTCTTCCATTTTTTAAAGTTTTGTCATTTTGACAATTTTAGTCGGATCCGGTCCAATCCTGGTCACTGCACTGCGGGATGCTTAGGAGCAGCCCTGGGTAAAATCTTAAATCAATCCACTCACTGATGCGGGCTGTAGGCGCGTGAGACTGATGTGTGTTATGCAAAGTCCTTATTCAGTTTCTGCAATTTTTAAAAGTTTTGCCATTTTGGCAATTTTGCTCCGATCCCGTCGAATCCTGGTCACTGCACTGCGGGATGCTTAGGAGCAGCCATGGGTAAAATCTTAAATCAATCCACTCACTAATGCGGCCTGTAGGCGCGTGAGACCGATATGTGTTATGCTCATTCCTAATTCATTTCTTCCATTTTTTGAGTTTTGTCATTTTGACAATTTTGCTCGGATCCGGTCGAATCCTGGTCACTGCACTGCGGGATGCTTAGGAGCAGCCATGGGTAAAATCTTAAATCAATCCACCCACTAATGCGGGCTGTAGGCGCGTGAGACTGATGTGTGTTATGCAAAGTCCTTATTCAGTTTCTGCAATTTTTTAAAGTTTTGCCATTTTGGCAATTTTGCTCCGATCCCGTCGAATCCTGGTCACTGCACTGCGGGATGCTTAGGAGCACCCCTGGGTAAAATCTGAAATCAATCCACCCACTAATGCGGGCTGTAGGCGCGTGAGACTGAAATTGCACAGACGGACAGACGGACGGACAGACAGACGGACAGAATGAAAACTATATCCGTCCGGTTCCCGGCGGATAACAATGGGGTAGCGCGTGAAACATGCTAAACTTTAATTAACATTGAATAAATGCAAAAACACCAAGGCACTGGTAACATTTGCATGTTTCATAAAGATGTAGCTTCAAACATTACCCTTTACAAGTCCCTTTTTTTACTTTTTTTTCCTCAATGTTGGCACAAGAGTATATCTTGATAGTTTTAATTGCACTTCTTGAATAATAAAATACTTACAATAAGTAAGAGAAACAATATATGCTAACTTATATATGGAATCTAATTTCGCTGTACTCAATGCGCTAGTTAAAAATAAAGCAACAGAAATACTGTGAGGAAGTAGCTGATCCGCTTTTATCATTTTTGCCATCACTGAATGTCCTTTCCAATTTCGATGCTGAAAAACACATCCTGGAAAGAGGAACTGCATGTACATGCGGTTGTGACTAGGTGACCGGCAAATGTCTGTGATCCATGATTTCCAGTCGATTCAAGTAATTAAGAATAAAGCAAGTTAGTTGCATTAGTTTACCTGTTCTTTAGTTTCTGGTTTACTTGTATTTCACCTTAAGAACAAAGCAAACTGAACTGAAAGCTATAGTTTTTTCTCTTTTTAAAAAACACTTTCAACTGTCGAAATATCAAATTCTGTAAAAAGCAGTAGTTCAATATTTTAATGAAGATCATTTTTGTGCTCAACAGAGGCAGCTCAAAGTGCAGAAGCAGTTTAAAGCTAACATTCAACGACATAATTGCATGCTATGACGAATAAACCGGCCATGTCACGCATAGGCGAAGTACACAGATCTGTAAAACACAGATAAAATAATCAATTTACCTTCTCCGGCTCTTCTTTCCCAGGGGCCAGATACAAGTTGACTTACAACATTTTACCACTTTATTAGTAACTAGTGTAAAGCTTTATTACCTACTCTTTTTACACGCACATCTAGATTGCTGTCTACAATATAAACTAAAGAGCATCAGATCTGCCTTCTGCATCGACTAAACTATTCCCCTGATTCCAGCTAACGGATATCTAAACAAACCTATCACAGGCCACAAACGTAACGCACTCATGCAAGTTCATTTACCTTAAAACACTGTATTATTTAAAATATTATGTAACAGATAAGAATTTACATACATTTTGTTCAGCTTAAAATAAGGCACCACTCCTGGAACAGACTAACGACAATTCAACCTTTACAATACTATATACAGTTTATTTCAACAGTATGCTTCATGAGTCTATTCCTGAGAACAGACTCCCTTTGCCTATAGTGCCCTGTTTCGCACTGAACTGAAAAATACATAAATTCTTACTTACTCAATATATTCTCATTTTAAATACATAATACATGTATAGTGCTTTAAATCACCTAAAACTACTCACTGGATACAGTATACAATAAAGGTATCAAAAATTAACTAAAAATCAGCAGATACACCTCAACAATAACGCTATCAGAAAGTAACCACAACCCGTTCAGCAGATACACCTCAACAAGAACCTTGTCATAAAGTGACCAACCACCCATTCAGCAGATAAACCTCAACAATATCTTATCATAAAGTGACCAACAACATTAAGCAGACACACCTCAACAATAACGTTATCATAAAGTAACTAACAAAGTTCAGCAGATACACCTTAACAGAGCTCTATCATCCTATGATCTATCATCCTAAGTATCCTATGAAATCACAAAGTAAAGTTTCTGGTACGACAACTCCCAAGGTACAACTCTATTTGTATTCAAAACTCTGTTCTGACTAATTGCGTAATATGACATCTGCGTGATGACACATCAACTACTCGCGTTAACTCCGGCAATTTTCGAACATCAACAAATTGGTTCTCAGGAAGTTATTTAAACCGACAACACACGTTTATTTGAGCACAAATTTTTACAATTTTACCATAAGTTAGATGCAACTTATTTAAGTAAAGCGAGAACATGCAATACAAACAAGTTCGTAACAAAATCATATGATAACATACTGGGCCCTAACGGACTTTTCTTCATGCATAACTTGTTTACAGCCTAATATTGTGCACCTGTTTGCTTCTCCCCCCCCCCCCCCTCTCTCTCTCTCTCTCTCTCTCTCTCTCTCTCTCTCTCTCTCGCAATCCCCACCCATCCAAACTCAAAACACGTAGTGCTATTGTTTTGAAAAACAGAAGAGCGACAGTTTGTCCTTGACCGCGGCCCATACTCTTGTCATTTCGTCCTCATTTTCAATACACGTGTACTCTTCCTCTCCACCTTTATACCTGTCATGTAAACACAACAATATCAACAAAAGTCCTGAAATAAATAAATAATATAGCCCATCATATGTTCCATTTCAACTAAACTGAGAGAATTTTCGTTCGCAAGATATTTTGCAAAAACTAAACAATGTGACACACAGACAGTTAAAAAACACACAAAAAACAAAGCTCTATGTCGACCTTTTGCCAGGTCGGTTCTTCGCGAAAGTCATTCTGGCTCTACCCTCTTTAACAGGTGTATATGCCATAGTCTTTATAAGCAGACATATTTTGAAAGAACGGAAGTTAAATTAAAATGAAATAAAAACCGTTGAAAACCATGTGGTTTTGATTTTATGGATCAAAAAAGTGCATTCTCTGAGTTTATCCACAAATTTCACCCACTTAAAATTTTGGATTCAGCAAAATTATCCAGATTGGTTTGTTCACTTAAGCTTTTAACACCATATTATTTAAAATAAGAATTCTGAAGCAAATAAGAAACCAGATATTTTTTGGGGAGGCTATTCAGGAACAGACTACGGTTATACCAATGTCACAGAAATCGAAACTTCTTCATTATTCCATTAGTTTAGAATGTAAACCACATAAATAATTTATTTTCTTTCCTTATAAATAAAAAAAAATATTCTTAAAACATATAACATTTTGATAGGTTATCCAGCACTGAACTACCGACATTTAATAAACAGAGCTGAGTTTGAATTCAATTATTGGATATTTTTACTTCTCTCTGAGATGAGAGGTTACATCGATCAAGTTATTTTCATACTTTGGTATTACAAAACTATAGCATTTCTGATTATGCGACATTTTAAATACTACGGTCCGCTTTTGTTACGATGTATATACACAGCGTACATTTGTATGTCCTGATATCAACTGAAAACGAACCTGCAAAGTTTGATATTCCTTTTAAAGAATATATAACACCCTATCATTTAAAATAAAAATGTATCAAGCAAACAGGAATTTAGATATATTTTTGTACTATGAGAAACACTTTCGACTTATTCAGCCTAGTCAGTGATATATATATATATAGAGAGAGAATATCACATAAGTTTTACGGACAATTCCAGAATAGACTCATGGAGTCAAACCAAATCACAGAAGTCAGCGTCATTTCACTCACCACAGATCCACAGTTCCAGGCTCCAGAACAAACTCGTCGCAAGCCAACTGCAAGAGTTCATCCAGTGCTGCGCCTTTTGTTACAGTAAACGCAGCGGTGTGATTGCACGTAATCTCTACACTTACATTCACCTTCTCTCTACCAGGAGCCTGAATACAACGATAAATAACTGTGCCTTCGGATTCTAAACTAAGAAATTTTTGCCCAGCAAGCGTTACAGGTGTTTCGAGACAACTAATAATTTATACATCACATTTGGATTATTCAATTTAAGAAACAAACGTCTATGTACAATATTCTGGACCACGAATAATTGGTTTTTTTTTATTGTTTTTGTAAAGCACAGAAATTAGAAAAGTCACAACAAGCAGTCAAATCCAAGCGCACTTCATCAACAGAAACAAACTGTAATCAACTGAACATCAACCCTTAAGCACAAGGGGCAACTATTCTCCCTCTCTCCCCGCGTCCAGGTATTGGCAAAATAGTCCAAACCACCCTTTTAAAAGGGCAATTTAATAAGGCGTGTATTATTTAATACATTTTTGTTAAGCAATGAGCTACCCGTTGTCTATCATCTTAACCCTTCACAAAAGTGTATGACGGATAAGAGTGCGTAATGTGACATTGGATCTGTAGTGAGTTCTGCAGCAGTGCAAAATGCACAAGGGTCATTGTGCTACTGCTGCTAATTAGCATATGTGAGTAATCCCTCAAATCTAACTGGCCAGTTAGATTGCGGGCGTTTAGCACAGCGTCTTTTTCTAGCGTCTTTGTGCAAATTTAATGTGGCTTTGTTTCAGGTAGAAGAATGTTATCATAAAAAATAGTGTTTTTACAAGTTTATTAATATTATAGCAGCAGCATAGTTTTGGTGTTTGTAGCATTCTCCTCTGGATGCTTTGTTTTACATTACAGTTTTTTTTAAATTGAATGTTTCGCATAGTACACGGAACTTTGCGGAGTTTTACCTTTATTTGTGGTGGGTGAAGAACAATTGGCTTTTAGTGAAGTTATAGCATGTCCTCGGAACGAAAGAATTTAAAAGGTCTTGTGCTGGGACATTCACTCGTTCGCAGAATACAACGTTTTTGCTACGAACGGTGCGAATACAAGCTCGATTTGGACAGGCAATTTCACCAAATTCTATTCAGAAGTATTCCGGGAGGAAACCTCGACTCTTTCGTGCTGGAACTCGACTGGATTACCAAGCTAAACATTGACACTGTTATCGTCATAATTGGATCAAACGATCTGTGCAATAGGTCAAGTTAGTTAGTTAGTTATTTGATTGGTTTAACGACACCGCCAACCTGTTGCAGGTCATATTGTGTCATTCCTGGTAGCTTTGTCGAATTTATACGCAATAGGTCAATTTCACCCGACCTTTTCGTAGATAAATTAGCGTGTTTTGTCGACGCACTGTTAAGCACAGGTGTTAAAAAAGTTATAGTTACACCCATCTGGTTTAGGCAGCAAAATAGATGGTTGAAACCTTCCCAAAGGTCAATTGCAGAGTACAACTCTGCAGTTTTTGACACAAACGCCGGGTTAAACAAGCGCTTTCTCCGGATTGGATCTCAACCCGTTTTCCTGTATAAAGCAAGGGGCATTTGGAAAGACATTACCAAGCTTCTACAGGACGGAGTTCACCCGAATCAAGAAGGTCTCTTGAAGTACAGGAACATCTGCCGGGGCGCTCTCAAGCTTGCTGCACAACACCTCTGAGCTGAGTACTAACCAACTTTGTTTGTTTGTTTGTTTTATTAGTACCGTATAATGGTTCACTAATTGTAACACTGTGAAATAGTCTTCGTGGATTGCAATTTCATAACCGGGCATGTCTGACGGCCTTGTTGTCTGCCAGTACCCTTATCGGGCATTTTTGTGTTCTGATCTCCGACGTTAGTGGGTATTAACGCCCATTCCTAACGGATTAGCTTGTGGCCCCTTGTTTTGTACGCACTTCGTTGCATTTGTTCTAGGACTAGTTTTGTTGGTTGTGCTGGAAGCCATTACCCGGTTCTATTGGTTTGCTACTGATTTCCGTCTTGTTACGTTTAAAAAAAACCGCAGTCATATCAAAGCTTTGCTCTTGTACAGAATGGGAAAGTCAAATGGCACTGTACCCTCGCGTAAGGGCAAGCAACGGGCTAAGAAACGTAACGTGTCCCCCGAAGCATCACCCGTCCCTGTACCACCCCGAAAGCGCCAGACCCGTACTCGGGATGAAGCGAATAGCGGGATCACACAATCGCCAGTGTCGTCAGCCCACCCCAGCGAGGAAACATCCTCATTTGTCACCAGGGGCGAATTGCAGCAGGAAATTGAGAAGGGGATGGCAAAGCAGCTTGAAATGTTTTTCGCTCAAAAACAGTCAGTTCCTGGGAACCTGGACCTCGCAAGCCACGCCGAACCTCAGGTTCAGCCTGAGCTGCCTAGGACCGTGCGTTATGATGAGTAAGTTGCCCAGGACTCACCAAATACTGCCACATCCCCAGACCTACTCTCCCCGTTTACTACAGGTAACACCCCGGACTCCGAGGCTCATCCCAGTGATTCCTCATTCGATCTCCCTATCGCAGCCCATATTAGTGAAAAAACGAAAGTGAAAATAAAGATGAACGAATACATCGACATCGCAAACCTAACCAGAGATGAAGATTCCTCGAACCAGAACTTCATTGTTTCTGCCGATGGCTCAGTTATTCGTGTAAAACCAAACTCCACGAAGCACCCCTTAACTATCGAACAGTGGACAAGCGCAATGCTCATCTATGCTTCAATCTACTTGCAGGCGCACCCTCATCAGATTTCACATCTGCTTACGTATATAGCGTTTATTCGCGGAACGGCCATGAAGAGCGAGGGCTGGAAAGGTTACGATGAACACTTCAGAAGAAGACGAGCGTCAACCCGTCAGCCCTGGGATAAGCCACTCATCAACCCCTACATGGGGGCGGTGTTGTCTAGTTTACAGACAAACAGCCGTCAACGGATGTCCTTTCTTGGCCAACGCAGAGCCCTATCAACGGACATACCAAAACGGTTCTGCTACTGGTACCACTCAGCCCTCTGCAAGATTCCACAGTGCAAATACTTGCACTCCTGTCCAAAATGCAACAAGAACCACAGCATGCGTCAATGCGGACAAGCAGTTGCGGGCAGTTCATTTACCACACCGCGCACCTCACAAAACCCCCCAGCACAGGGAAAAGGCCAACAGGCCTAGCCGCTTATGTGACATTAACATACCACTGTTTAATGCACTACTGTATGACTATAATCCCGCCAGGCGAAAGTTTATTACACTCGGTTTAAGATTCGGTTTTAAACTCCACTGCAGGGATTTCGTGTATAGATCTGCCGTAAGTAACCACGGTCATATAGGGGCTGCGTGTAACGCTATCGCTAAGGGCCTGTCCGTCGAACAGACTAAAGTTATTGGTCGATGGCACAGTACGTCCGCATTTCAAAGATACATTAGGATTCATAACACCAGTTTAGTTTAGCGCTTAGTTTCATCCTCTGCTTGAGCAGGCGGTGTACAAACAGTTTCTTATGTTCCGTTCTTGTATGCTGGCTATAAGCCCTTGGGTGGCGGTTAGCTGTTTCACAGCGTGTGGTCTGGTTATCACCACCCAATCAGTGTGTTTTGAATTTAATGCATTTGTGTATAACAGACGTGTTACAGCCTAATGTACATACACATAGATTTAGTTGTAATAAATTTCTCCGACCCAAATAGGGCCATTTACACAAGACGATTGTCTTATTATACGACTCATCTGATTAACAAAAAAAGACAATTTAATAAGGCGTGCATTATTAAATACATCTTTGTTAAGCAATGAGCTACCCGTTCTCTATGATCTTAACCCTTCACAAAAGTGTATGACGGATAAGAGTGCGTAATGTGACATTGGATCTGTAGTGAGTTCTGCAGCAGTGCAAAATGCACAAGGGTCATTGTGCTACTGCCGCCAAAACAGCATATGTGAGTAATCCCTCAAATCTAACTGGCCAGTTAGATTGCGGGCGTTTAGCACAGCGTCTTTTTCTAGCGTCTTTGTGCAAATTTAGTGTGGCTTTGTTTCAGGTGGAAGAATGTTATCATAAAAAATAGTGTTTTTTACAAGTTTATTAATCCCTCCGCCACCCCAACTGCCGCCTGTAATCCAGCGGTATAATGTAAATTGTGTCATATTGTGTTAGGATTGTCGTATTCGGGTAGATTCTGGATTTGCCAATTTTACATGTATTCCTTTTGGTTAAGGTGTGGCCTGGTTACCACCACCCAATCAGTGTGTTTTGAATTTAATGCATTTGTCTATAACAGACGTGTTACAACCTAATGTACATACACTTATAGATTTAGTTGTAATAAATTTCTCCGACCCAAATAGGGTCATTTACACAAGACGATTGTCTTATTATACGACTCATTTGTTAACAAAAATGTGTATTTTTGATATTTTCACGATAATCCGACCGAACTGTATTACTACCACCCCGCCCCACCCCACCCCACCCCAAAATCAACCTTCCGTCTCTTGTCGGCCTTAAACTGTCAATAAAACACAAATTTCCGACTACACGTTCTGAACATAAAAGCCCTGTCGTCACTAACCTTGTTCAACATCTTAGGTTTCGGAGGCAAAGGTGCAGTATTTGTATGATCTGAAAATTAAAACAGACAAGAAACAAACCCTGGCCAAGTGACCTCGTTGCTAGACGACAGTTTGTATGACATGTCTGTATCTGTAATTTAGAAATATGCATTTCTATTGGGGGTGGGCAGAAAACGTCTCGCATCTTTAGTTTTATACAATTACATAACTATCTTAACAGTGAACACGTCAAAATGACTCTCACCTCTAGACGGAAGTAACGGAGCGGCACTTCCCACCGCCACTGCCTCCATTCTCCGCGGCTTCGGTGGAAGTTTTGCTTCTCTTTTTTCACCAGACTCAGTAATGTTTCCTATCTGTTTCAATTTGTGAACCCGCTGAGCAACCGTTAGCTGTTCACTTTCTTCACCTTCACTTGTCTGGGCGGAGTCGGTGTCAGTTATTACAGTGGGGGGTACTGGCAGAGGCTTAGTCCGTCTCCCAGATGTCTCTGTATGCAATTTGCTTGGGGCAGGCGGGACTTTTTTATCAGGGGGAGGAGGAAGATCTTTTCTCGACCCATTTTGATCCTGCGACTGGGACGTAACCCTTGGAGGAAGTTCTGGTAAAGCTTTGTGCGGACGTTCAGATTTAGCAGGTGCGTCGGGCAGTGGCTTACTTGGGCGTTCGTATTTAGCAGGTGCTTCGGGTAGCGGTTTACTTGGACGTTCAGATTTAGCAGGTGCCTCGGGTTGTGGCTTACTGGGGCGTTCAGATTTAGCAGGTGCTTCGGGTAGCGGTTTACTTGGGCGTTCAGATTTAGCAGGTGCTTCGGGTAGGGGCTTACTTGGGCGTTCAGATTTAGCAGGTGCTTCGGGTAGCGGTTTACTCGGGCGTTCAGATTTAGCAGGTGCCTCGGGTAGTGGCTTACTTGGGCGTTCAGATTTAGCAGGTGCTTCGGGTAGTGGCTTACTCGGTCTTTCACTCTTACCCGGTGGCACGGGTATAGATTTATCCGGTGGTGGGGGTAACGCTTTTCTCGACTTGGACACTGAATCGAGCTTCTGTAAATCACTGGCAGAATGCGATGACGTCATCAGCAAAGGCACGCCAAGTGAATTACTGTCTTGAGTTTGATCTGACGCACTTCCGTGCTTCTTCCTGAGGCGGGGTGATGAAGGAGCTGACCTGCTCTGTGTCTTGTCGACTGGTACGGTCAAGATACCCACAGACAACTAAATAATGAAACGAAATATGGTGAGATGACACTGGGACTACACACAGGCTGAATATTAGAGCAAAACTTAGGATTAGATACTGTCCACTTCGACGGTCATGTTTATAACGTGATATTATAAATTAAATAATTAAATTATCATTTCAAACTGCACCTAAAATCGAAGATAAAGTTTGAAATGAAGAGACAACACAGTACGTTAGGGGATGTTCGACTACACACCACAACAACAGCGAAGCACTTACACGTTTTCCCCATTACTAAAGTATTCAGGGACTGAAAAGTCAAACAACTCAAAATACCTTTCTTGGAGCCTCAAAACCAGGTGATGTGTCGCTTGTGTCGACCGCCGAAATTACCTGCAAATATGCCTTCCGTGGTTATGCATTTGGTGCCATTGTGAAGCCGTTACATGTTACTTGACAATACCCATAATATGCTACACAATTAATTCAGCTAATTCGTTAAAATGGCTACATATGTTTCCACTTCTGCTGTTTCGTAAAAAACAAAAGTATTTGCAAGTCTCTGTAATTTCATAACATATTACTGATAGCGTTCTTCTGCCTCAGTCTCCCACTTGAAAATTTCATGTCTGTTAAAGATACTTAAGAACCAAACAGTCAATGGAGAAAGAATTAAGTCACTCGTGCAGAGCGTAATAAAAACACACCTTAGCCTTTCCTAAATAGTCTTTCTTCTTTATGTTTGCTAGTTTTGATTTTGGTGGACGAAAAATGGCCTCTACTGGTAAAACGATTATATCAGTTCTTTCGTCTTTCTGATCACAATAAAATACATAAAAAAAATAAAAAAAACATACAAAAATTAACATCATCACTTGGCCCATGCTTTAATCATGTGATTGAAGGCATGTTATCTGAACAAAAAGAAAAAAAGCATTTATTTAAGACGAGTTTCAATAAGTGTTTACTCTTTTGAGTGCAGCACAATTTCTTAACATTTTCTACGGATTACTATTAGAAACTTAAGACTGCTGCAATGACTTTGCTTTTCTCAATTACGTCATTACCAATAACCAATAAACTCACGTCAACTTTGAGAATGGTCTGTTCTACCACCTCGTGTTTCTTTTCCACTTTGCACTTCTGAGCTTGCAGCAGGAAATCAAGCGCTTTTGGTCTCGATTGTAAGCAGGCCCACGACACACCGCAGTTATAAAGCGGCTGAAATTGAAACAAGGAAGAAAGGGGGTCTGTATTATGGTTTGACGAGTAGGCATCGTGCAAGCATGACTTGTCAAAACCATCGCAGAGTTCGAAATTCACTGCAAAATATTTCTATTAAAAACACAATATTTAGTTCAACTTTTAGAAAGCACCGTGATTTTTTTATGCATATGCGCAAATCAGTTTCCACTTCAAACTGGACTGACAAATATTATTATTTGTCATAACGTATCACCAAATAATAATCCATTTCTTTACCGCAGATCTCAAAAGCTCATGGCCATATCCAAGTCTTAGCATCGATAACAACTGATCACTCCAAATTTTGCTTACCTCAAAGGCATAAAATTTGTACCTACAGCCAAGTTGATTGTAGTCTATAACATTTTTACCACGCAGTTTTTTATGTGCAGTTTCAAAATCTTTCACAGCTTCTTCATATCTACAAAAAGTCAATTTCACCATATTTAAACAAAAGTGCTTTGCGTTTGTGATAGCGACCATGAATGGCTAGGGTGGCTCAAGTAAGAGAACTGCAGAAATGATAAGGGATGGGAGCGGTCTCCCATCTTGTCCTTCTGCAATCTTTTTTTTTTTCGTAATCTTAACACAGATTCACTTTTCATTGTTCAAGAAAAACTAAGCAAAAATATGACTGATCTTACAGATATATCGGGTATCTGCACTTGGAACTAAAGGGCGTGGTTCATATGAAATTGAGAGATACTGTACCAGTCTCGAATGCTTTATAACTAACTAATGGTTCTAAGTTGTTCACGCCTTTTACAACGACCATAACTGAACTGAACTAAAATAAGAATATATCAAGCGAACAAGAATTCAGATATTTTTTTGTCACAGATTAGACCCAGACTAACCACAATTCAACTTCTATGATACTCAAAGTTTTCAATGAGACGGAGCCTCACGAGTCTATTGTAGAAATAGATAAATTTAGCTGCCTTATTTGGTTCAGAACAAAAAGTATTTCAATTGTTATTTGCTTGATGTCTTTTTTCTTTTAAACAATGGAGTGTTGTTGACTAAGCGCAGCACAGTGATAAATATGTGTGCATTTCATGAAATGTGTACGGCATGGAATAAATTTATAGGAAGCTACAGCTCTAAACTAAGCGAAGCTACCCCAGATACAACGGCCGGTGATTTGATCACCAACCGTAGTGCAGATCTGACAAGCGAAACAACACGAAAACTACCGAGACGCCGAACATCCCATCCTGTACGCAATTCCATCCAACTCAGGCTTGTTAAGTTTGAGGGAAACAGACCCACAGACGGAAGCGGCAGAACCAATATATCCCCTACCCCTTGAGGGGTTATGCCCCTAATAGGGGCATAATAACTTGATCTTGACAGTCGTACAGATATGTCGAATGGAGATATGTCTTAATCAGCGAATACCGCAGAGGCAGACAAAACAAAATCACACAAATACACACACCGGACGAGCGTCATGTGTGAAGAACTATAAACCCAAGGCCACGTGACTAGCTTCAGGTCAGATCACACGACAGCCCACACACAGATCCTGCTCAGACCGACATGCCAGACAATCCACACACATTAACACACGACAGACTATATCAGTTATCATTCTAGAATGTGATGGTGCGGCATTGACCAAAAAAAAAAAAAAAGAAAGAAACAAGCGGCGTCATATTTTTCTCACATCGTGCGCTAAAAACCAGTGGAACCAAAACCCACTTCTTAGAATTTGATCAATTTGATCAATTATCGACTGCTTACGTAAGCAAACAGCTTATGAACCGGAAGTAGTGTTTGACACGGAAAGAACAAAACCACCCTATGGCCTGCTTACTCCTCAACAGCGGGACGTTTGTGCGAATCAGTGCTAGTTTTCATCCCACTCGTAAAGGCGATGTAAAATTCCACACTAAAATGATCACTGCTGAAGATCAGTTCCAGACCACACGAACGCCCACACGCAGACCACACGAAGACCGAAATGTCATACTAGCAGTCCACCCACAAACCAGATACCTCCCCCCTGGCTTCCCCCGCTGCAACGTTTTTTCTAAGTTGTAGTTTCGTACTTAGCTTTTATATGCAACTCGAATTCACAGATGATAGGGAAATTTAGTTTTCAAGTATTAATCAGCAATTGCATTTGTGTCCACAGATCGTGTTGTAGGGAGGGGGGGGGGGGGGGGGGACTTTTGAAGCACTACAAGATCAAATTTCTCAGGACGCTATACCTATCTCAGATTACTTCGAGGATATTACATTGGCCGTTTTCGTAAAAACTGGCGGGATGATCCCAAGGTTGACCACCAATTGTGGAATACCATGCCAGAACGACTGCAGAACCATAACATTGAGAGATGGCATCGCAAAATGCTGTCCGCAGTCACATCGTACCATCCAAATCTGTGGCTCTTTTTGGAAGTCTTGAAACGTGAACAAAGCTTGTACAGCGTGACATTCAGCAGATAATTGGCGGTCACCTTCCCGAAGCACAACGCCGCCAGTATGCCCAAGTTAGCTCCAGAATTGTTAACACTTCGTGACCACAATAATCGCAATACTTTACATAATATGCGAGGAACTCTCCATAATATTGAATTTTAAACTGACATTCTACCCGGGCAGCAGTAAACCTTGCCAGTTTTGACATTCTGCCCGAGTAGTGGTGGCGATTGATGTAACTTGAAATATAAAGTAGTGTTAGACTATTTAATTAATCGACAGAAATGTGACATGTGAAACTGTATAAATTTAGAGTGTTTGACTATTTAGCAAACTGATAGATTTGTGTAAATAAAACTGTGCAAATGAAAACTTTTTTTCTTCAAATTAATACCAACACTTCAATAAAGCAAGTATGAAATTGTAACTGAAAAAAAAAAGTTGCAGCAGGGAGGAGGGGGAGTATTCCAGGGGGGAGTATTCGGAGGGGGGGGGGAGATTTCTAGAGGGGAGTATTCCTAGATTCTCGGAATCGATTATACAAACATAATCTATGCATCATTATGAATCACAAGTAAGTATTTGTGAAACACAAGCAGGCCCCAACCGCCCCCCCCCCCAAATTCATAGGGGTATGACGGACAGACGGACACCCCAAACCTATAGGCCCCAATCCGAAGGGTTGGGGCCTAATTATCGATGATTTGGATTCATGGATTCAGTTTGGGGTTCGCGAGACCCCATTCTCTGAAATCAGGGGTTCCGAGACACTGTCAATGGTTCCGAATTTTTAGGGCTATTAAAATTATTTTATTTTATTAACTTAATTTTATTACAATAAAAGTAAACTCGTTTACTGAAGTCCTTTGCTACGCGACTCTAAAACGTAACTACTTTTCAACGAATTAAAACATGTGATATAAAAACACACCTACAAATATATATATATGTAATAATTTTTAAGAGTGGTGTTTATTTAAAGTGAACTGAAACGTTTAAAATGCGCGATTTTTTCACTTTCACTCTTCAATGGAAAAACTGGGGAATAAAATTAGCGAGGTCCCGGGGACCCCTGAAAAATGGCTCGGGACCCCAGGAGGATTTTTTACCACAACTCACCAAGCGATTGAGAATTGTTTACCGCACCAAACCATACACTTGATGGTTAACAAGCAATGTTATCAGGAGCCTGCCATGTCATTGCACGTGACTGGTCTTATCAACACTGCATATATACGAAACTGATATCAGGAAATATTTACCCCCACACTTGACAAACTATAAAGCTGCATCACTTCTCACCTCTCGCTCCTTCCCCCACACCAATATAAACAACGATAGATCCTAAGTTCGCAGGGCTGCCCAGCTTATCCCGAGTTTTGAAGGAAAGAACTGCCTTATCTTTTGGCAAAATAAAGATGATAAACAGACAAATAATGTTTTCTTTCTTTTTGAAATGACGGCAATATATATGACAAAAAATAGTTCGAAGAACTTAAAAAAAATTAAAATCACATTTTTTCAACTAATTTGGTTCTAAATACTAGAAAATCATTTGTTTATATTCTTTTTGCACACAATAGCCAGATAATCAAATCATTCGATTTCTGCAACATTCAAATTATTGGTACTGTATACCCTATTGGAACATCAAAACACACGCATTTCTTATTTACTTCGATTTCTTATTTTAGAAACCTCGATTTTACCATCAAAGTTTGTTTTACACAAACACCTAAAATGAATTTTAAAAACTTACTTTGCCGTTTTAAAGTAAAGTATACCGCGGAAGTGATAACCGATTGCCAAATGTTCATCTTTCACCATAGCTGCTTTCATATTCTAAAACAAAGTATAGCAGTTAGACAAGAATGCCCAGGGATATATCACCAGCCTAAACAATGAACAAGAATGTGTAGGAACATCATGACCAGCTGAGACCTAGATAGTCAAGTATCGAAAGGCTTTTAGGATCGACAAAAAGTTGTAGAAGCATTTTAAAACTGGTTACTGATAATTTTCAAAAGCCGGCATTTGCTCAGTCTCTGGCCTTTCACCTTTTAAGATGAAATAGCTAAAATTTCCAGATCGACTTGGTACAAGAAAACTCCAAATCTTGTGTGACAGGTGGTTTTGAAAATCGAGAAAAAAGTACCTTTTCAGTTGTGCCACTGTGCCAAAAGTTTAACGTTTCTTATTTCAAATGACCATAAGTGATAAATAAAATAATATTTTCATCAATGATCGCAGCAACAGTCAAAACCGAATACAATAAACTAAAGCAAATAGAACAAATTGCTGTTGAATTAGAACACACTAACGGAATTGAATCGTTGGAATTTTATATACATAGTAAAGCCTATTATTTACAGCATACAGAAAAGAAATCTTAACTGTTCTTTAGTATTGAAAAACAAAGCTCTGATGAAAAAATAACCAAGTTAACAAATGAAAATTGGGTCGATAAACAAATCCCAACGATATTCGCAATGAAACAATCGAAATTCCAAAAAAAAAACTATATCAGAAAGATGGATTTTTGTGAAATGTAAACTGTGAATAGTTTTTCAATCACAAGTTTCCACAACTTTAGGATCAGCAAAAAACTGGCTTAGCCGAAAAAATGCCTCAGATGAAATGCACAAGGCAGTTAAAAGTAAAAGTTTCAGACATGATGCTGCGATCACATATAGTTTTGAAAAGGGATAACTAAACGTTGAACCATGAAGAGGTATCATCCTTTTAATTCCAAAAAAAAAAAAAAGGACAGAAGGACGTTACAGTCAATTTAGAATCCCAACGCACACAATTTCAAGCGTTCTTCTTAACATCCTTCTGCCATTTGAACGCAAGGTCAAACATATACCACACTTTTCATTAAATGTATGTATACTTATTTCATCATAATAACTCAATAAGATTTATCATTTTCATTCAGAATCACGACCTTTTACATCATATTCACTTTGAGGAAGATTCAGCAACTCCAGATTGTTAGTAGAGGATATGCGAGGCACGAAACTTTGAAATTTGGCATTACACTAAAAATACTCAAAATTACAACAAAACAATATACAAACATTTCAGAATCCAATATCTGGGCGACAGACCAATTCATTATAGATTTTTATCACCACATAACTAATGAGCCCATAAATGCCTCTATGGTATCTAATTGGTACTGTTCAATTTCAGACTTCTCTCCTACTAGAAACAACCATGCTTGGTATGAACTACAGGTGATACCAGCCTAAATTTTTTTTTGGAGGGGGGCGGGGGGATAAAGAATAATGTCATCTTACCCTTTGGGTCATATACTTTCAAAGTACGCTGAAGGCAACATGAAACTGAACAGTACCGAATATTTATGAAACTGAAATGTGTAAAGCATGTTTCTATCATTTTAGGCAAAATTTCATAGTCCCGGTCCTTCTCGATGTTGGATCTCCTACTAGTAATACAATTTTTCATTTCGTAGTTGGGGGGGGGGGGTTTCTATCAGTTAAAAACACTAACGGCCCTCAGGCTCTCGCTCTTGGCACGGCAATAAAAACCCCCATTCAGAAAAGAGGTATTATGGCAAGGTGCCACAGGGTCATCAAAATGCAATGCACATGAATCAAAAACACTCACAGTGTTACAAACTACGTTCAAACTTTTAATAATAAAATGTCTGGATGCTAAGCCCGTTTATAGAGAATTTTATTACCGGGCCCATAATGAGCACATGGGGCCTCCAGATAACAGTAATCTGTATATAAGGTCTCTACGGCAGGCACTCAGAAAATTGTAAGTTACAAACGTTTTCGGATGCGGGTGCCAAGTATACCAAAGTACTCAGGACATGTGTTTGAGCAACTTTCATATTTACACCCATTGTAGTGTCTGAAGTATTGGCTGACTACTACTTTTTAGTCAGTCATTGTGGGCCATACGCTAGTGAATCTAGAGGGAGAGGAGATAGAATTGTTTAGAGTAGATCACAACTGAGGACCACAAAATGTTAACTTATGACTACAAGTACGAGTAAACTTAATTAGTCGGATGCATTTGCCAACCCTGTCGACTCAAAGATTCTCTATTATGCGATACTCGTCAAATAAAAATTATTTCTAGCCACGTAAGATGTTCTTTTCAATTTAATCAATTTGTATCTACTGTAACCTTCCCTCTCGTAACTGGTACACTGCACCGATAAGTAGACTCACATTAAGTGCCGACTCAAAGTTGGAGTTAACGAAATTACACATGGCGCAATTAAATAAAAGTTTTGCCGACAGCTCAGAACATGATTGAAAAATATCTAATGCATTGCTGAAATTCTTCTTTTCCATTTCAATAACTCCATCGTTCCACTTGGTTAAAGCCTCTATTGTTGACATTTTGATTTTAAAAGAATCGTGACTTCCTTGCGTTCAGTTGTTTGTTTACGGAAGTAAAAAGTTTGTTTGAAATATCTACTCGTGCCACAGGAGTGTAGAAGATACCATCGTTTAACATTGTAATCTGACGTTTTTGCGTTGTTGTCCTACAGCACACCTCTACGATGACTCGGCTGTTGTGTATAACACCTTTTTACTCCGCAGATCCACTCGAGATATCGCGCAAAATAGTACTCCAAAAAAGGGAAGAACCACTTTTTGAAAAAGTCACTAAAATATAGATTTTAATGAGTTCGACACTCAGATGCATCTTTTTCACCAATGTGCCAGAATGCTCAACATTGAGGGATGCATAGTAAGGTTAGATAGATACAAATATCCACCCGTTCTGTGTTTATACATAAAAGATATATCTCCTCAGAGGTCAGCTGCTTTATAACAACGACTTTTTATAATAGAATTTTTCACCAAAAAATAAATAAATAAAAATAAACTTCCAAGACTGAGTGCACTCATTACATAAAGAAATCTCGCCGATATGTTTAAGTTAACTGTCAGTCGTTCTTTAATTTATTTATTTGATTTTGATCCTCAGTGGAGTCCTTTCTTTTTTTACGATCACATAATTTCAGGATGGAATTTAAAATTTCCACAGCTGGATTTGCGAATGGTTGTCACAATTGTTCTAAATATTACCCGTTTGACACTTTTTCGAAAGGCTACTCGTTAAAGATCTTACAAAAAAATCCCAGCCGAAATTGCGACCAACGAAAATAACAATTTAGTTACATTCAAAAGAATGTACTAATCTGATGCAACATTCTAAAATTCACTGACAGTCTAAGCTGGATCCAGTTACATCAGGAAATAGAAGTGACTCAGTGGAAAATATGTTAGACTTCAAATTTTAGAAATCTTTTTTAGAAATATTTCACCAAATATACCTTTCCTGCTAGTAAATTTCGGATAGAAAGCACAGTTAAATGCTAGTATTAGAAGCTACACCTACGAACAGAGTATTAGCATTTTAATTGTTAATTTGAACTTAATTTCGCTGGATTAATAGGAATTTCCACTGCAGTTATCATTTTGGTGATTTTGCAAAACTGTCAAACTTTCGGATTTGTGGCACTTCGAAACTTCGTAATGATATTTGTAAACCACAATATGTTCAAAACTTAATATTTATGACGGTTCCTGGACGTTCCGTACCTTTTCCTTTCCGTACCCTGCCTTTCCGCACCTTTTTTATTGGACGTTCCGCACCCTCCCCAAAGACGTTCCGCACCCTATTTTGCCAAACCGCACCCTTTCTTATTTTCAGCCTTTTCTTCAAATTGTATTTTTTTATATTTCATTTTTAACCTTGTTTTTTGGGACAACAGATTTGCAGCATGATCAGCTGTAAATATCCGATAAATTTTCAAATTGAGTAGTGAAGAAACCAGCAAAGTTTGCGTTTTGACCAGTATTGAGGCGAACGTGTGTTCAACTCATTTTTCAGCATTGGTTGCAATTTTAATCTACTGAAGGACTTGATATTATGAGTTGAGTAAGTCGGTCCGGAGTAAATGCTGCCAGGAGAACAATGAACTGAATAAAACTTAAGAACATGCTATCTACTCTGATGACGGAGATGATTAACAGACATCATGGCAGCCATCATTTATACCATGAGACAATAGCTTAACGTCCAAAGACGGCTTTCTCCCCCAAAACGGATTTACTCGCCAGAGGCAGGCATTACATGTACTAAGACAGGCTATACACCAGAGGTGATACGCCGCGGTGCAGTGATCTCCGTTAAGATTAGCCCGAGGGATCACAGTGATCACAGTAACTTGCAATTTTTCAAAGTTTTATTCAGTGTCATGTACTGCTGGCAGCATTAGCTCGGACCGGGCTGATTTACTCAAGACGGAATATGAAATCCTTCAGTATATTGGAATTGCATTCAATTCGGGAGAAACTGAAGTGATCACACGTCCGCCTCAGTATTGTTGATTGCAATCAGCTTGTTAAGCCATCGAAACGCAAACTTTGCTCTTTTCTTCAGAACTCAATTTGAAAATTTATCAGATAATTTACAATTAATCGTGGTGCAAAATCTTTTTTTCTGAAAAATAATAATGAAAATGAAATAAACAATATTTAAGTCGAAGAAAACGCTGAAAATAAGAAAGGGTGCGGTTCGGCCAAACAGGGTGCGGAAGTCTTTTGGCAAGATGCGGAACGTCCAAAAAAGGGTACGGAACGGTTCAAAAAGGGTGCGGAAAGGCAGGGTACGGAAAGGAAAAGGTACGGAACGTCCAGTCCCCTTTATGACAGATTATAAAATTACAAACGAAGTTTGTGCAGCTCAAGATAGTGAAAACAAAAAAAAAAAAAACAGTTCAACAAGTATTTTATATTGTTTCTAGATGTTGAACTAGACTATTCTGCTTAGGCTTTTCTCAATCTTTTGCCATTTACTATGTTATCCAGGTTATTCCATCAATTAGAATTTACCAGCAACGTTATAAAAGACGGTAGGGCGTGCGAAACACGCATTTGCGTAGTATTTTACACAAACATATACAAACAGAACACTATGCTTGCTTACGCAAAATAATCAAAAGAATATCGCAAAAAAAAATTATTTTTTTTAAAATATTAAACATAGTTCTCTTTTAAATTACCAACTATGTTAATACTAATATAAGAAGTACTTCGAAGACTTATGTCCTGTTATTTGTAGACAATGCTCTTAAGTATGATGTTCAACTTGCTGACTAAAGATATCTGTGTAAAAATACTTATAAAATTTCGACAATTTATGTTATAAATTATAGTGGGCACAAATTTTGCTAGATGGGGAGTGTTTTGTAACTACTCGAAACTGCCTTATTGGAAGCAAAACCAAACCAATTTTTACTGTGCAAAAATAGAATGCTATTATTGAATATAATGACACAATACATTTGGTTACATGTTTTAAAATTGTATCTTTCTAGGTTATACGAAGTTATACGAGGTTATGCGAGCTGGGGGGCTCGGTGGCCGAGTGGTTAAAGATGCCTGCCAGTCATGTAGTTGTGGTTCTGTAGTCCGGGTTCGAATCCCGCTCGTGGTCATAATTTGCAACCCCCCCCCCAGGGATATCGGTGTGCCTATATATTCCTCTAATACCAAGTTAGAGCTGGGTTATTGTTAGGCGCATGTGCCAATAGATAGGGATTTCAGAGACATTACATGGGCACGTTAAAGTCATAATAATCTTGAGTTAAAACAAGTTATCTGTGAAGCTGATGAAAATCCCCCGAACTATGGTCGAATCGAAAAATAATGCGACATCGCGTGCACAAAGTTGCACTGTAGGCAACGGATATACAAAAACATTGCCTATTTTCAACAAGTCGCCATTTCGTCATTTTTTTATTGAATCGACAAATAATGCAATGTCGCACAACTTCAGTATATATATTTTCACTGTAGCAACAGTCAAAGCCAGGGTTGAATAGCGGCTGAGATATCGCGTGCACACAGTTGCACTGTAGGCAACAGAAATACTAAAACATTGCCTA